>JAESUZ010001194.1:3607500-3865597 GCA_017311185.1 Proteles cristata cristata
CCAATATTGGATTTGAGGACCACTGTGTTAATGTTCTGTTTGAAAAAAGGATTAAGGGGGTGCCTGGGTGGCAAGTCAGTTAAGCACCCGTCTTCAGCTCAGGTCATGATCTCACAATCCATGATTTCGAGCCTCATGCCAGGCTCTTGCTAACAGCTCAGAGCCTGGAGCCTGCTTTGGAATCTGTCTTCCTCTCTCTCTGGCCCTCCCTTGCTTGCGCTCTCTCTTTCAAAAATAAACATTAAAAAAAATGATTAAGGTAGGAATGAGTGTTATGCTTAAGTAAGTAGTCTCAGCAATTATAGGTAGTTACTCTTGCAGCAGTAAACTCTTAATTATTCATGTTGTAACTTTTCTTTTTCATCTTATTATTATTATTATTTAATGTTTTACTTATTTTTGAGAGAGAGATAGAGACAGCATGAGCAGGGGAGGGTCAGAGAGAGAGGGAGTCACAGACTCTGAAACAGGCTCCAGGCTCTGAGCTGGCAGTCAGCCCAGAGCCCGACGCGGGGCTCGAACCCACGAACCGTGAGATCATGACCAGAGCTGAAGTCAGATGCTTAACTGACTGAGCCACCCAGGCACCCCATGTTTTACTCTTCTATAACGAACTGCTGCTGAAAAAATACGGACCATCCAGGGGCTGCATTTTCCAATTCTATCTCATTCGCATCATTATTTGAATGTAGGCTGGACTATGCAATAGTTCTCTTGAAAAGAATGGGAGTTCAAGTGACCTGTAGCTATACAGCATTCTTCCAGTTAAAGGAGGTCCCAAAGAAGGTACAAGCATATGGCACAAGGATACAGGATCCCTGATTCACATGTGGAGAAAAACTGTTTGCTAAAAAGGCATACTGGATTACTGTAAGAGTAAAATAGAAGCCTCTATTGCATAAATCAACCGAAATGCCAGGCTTTGTTTCATGGATCAGCTAGCATATTAAAAAAAAAAATTCACATACATACTTATACCACTGCAATTTCCATAAAGTTCAATAAAGCACAAAATTAATTTAGAACATTCTTAAAAGTTATTGAATAAACTCCTGCACAGAGCACTGACAAACTAAGAAAAGAAGTATGTCCATCATAAATTACAACTAAATAGTGAAACATTAGAGGCATTCTCATAATTACCAAGCATTGTAATTTATATTACCTCAATATTACATGACATTGTTCCAAAAATACAGACAGTATGGTAATAAGGAAATAGAATTCTAGCATTCAATCATTATAAGCAAATATATTCAACATTGGTGATACAATTAAATAATAATAAAAAAATGATTAAATTACAAAGAAATAGGATGTATTTAATGTTCAGCAAATTGACCAGACGAAGCAAATATTACAAAGTTAATAGTATTAATATTCATGCAATAATAAATAAAACAATGAAAATAAAATCAATACTGTTTTATAGAATACTCTTAATGAATGTAGATGAGTTATGTGAAAATAATCATAAAATTACATTGAAATTTTTGTTTTTTTCTTTTAAGTTTTTATTTTAATTCAAGTCATTTAACAGACAGTGTTATATTAGTGTCAGGTGTACAGTATAGTGATTCAATACTTCCATGTATCACCCTGTGCTCATGAAGACAGGGGTACATCTTAATTCTCATCAACTATCTTCTACTCCCCACCCCTCAGTTTGTTTTCTATAATTAAGATTCCGTTTCTCTCCCTCTCTCTCTCTCTCACTTTTTCCCTTTGCTTATTTCTTGAATTCTATATATGAGTGAAATCATAAGGTATTTGTCTTGCTCTGAATTCTTTCACTTAGCATTATACTCTCTAGCTCCATCCATATCCTTGGAAAGGGCAAGATTTCATTAGTTTTTGTGGCTGAAGAATATTCAATAAAATTTACATATATTATCCCAAATATTCCTTATCTATTCACCAATCTATGGATATTTGAGCAACTTCCATATTTATCTATTATAAATAATGATGCTATAAACATAGTGGTGTATTTTTTTAAGTTTATTTATTCTGAGAGAGAGACAGCATGAATGGGGAGGGGCAGAGAGAGGGAGAGAGAGAATCCCAAGCAGGCTTCACACTGTCAGTGTGAAACCCACAAAACTGCCAGATCATGATCTGAGTTGAACCAAGAGTTGGGCAGTCTAACTGACTGAGTCACCCAGGCACCCCATGGGGTGTGTGTATTTTTTGAATTAGTGTTTTTGTATTTTTGGGCTAAATACCCGGTAGTGCAATTGCTGGATCATAGGGTGGTTCTATTTTTAACTTTTTGAGGAAACTCCATACTGTTTTCTGCAGTGGTTATACCGGTTTATATTCTCACCAATAGTGCAAGAGGATTTCGCTTTCTCCACATTCTTGCCAATACCTGTTGTTTCTTGTGCTGTTGATTTTAGCCATTCTGACAGATGTGAAGTGGTATCTCATTGCAGTTTTGATCTGCATTTCTCTCATGATTAGTGATGAGGAGCGTCTTTTCATGTGTCTGTTTGCCGCCTGTCTGTCTTCTTCAGGAAATATCTGTTCATGTCTTCTGCCCATTTTCAATTGGATTATTTGTTTTCGGGTGTTGAATTGTACAGTTCTTTGCATATTTTGGATACTAACCTTTTACTGGATACATCATTTGCAACTATCTTCTCCCATTCTGTAGATTGCCTTTCAGTTTTGATTTTTTTCCTTTGCTGTGCAGAAGTCTTTTATTTTGATATAGTCCCAATAGTTTATTTTTGCTTTTATTTCCCTTGCCTCAGGAGACCTATCTAGACAAATGTTGCAAAGGCTGGTTTCAAAGAGATACTACCTGTGTTCTTTTCTAGAACTCTGATGATTTTCTGTCTCACATTTTGGGTCTTTTATATATTTTGTATAAGTGTAAGAAAGCAATTCAGTTTCATTCTTTTGCACGTTGCTGTACAGTTTTCCCAACACAATTTGTTGAAAAGACATTCTTTTTTTCCCGTGGATATTACTTGTTTTGTTGAATATTAATTGACCTTATAATTGTGGGTTTACTTCGGGGTGCCTGGGTGGCTTAGTTGGTTAAGCGTCCGACTTTCGCTTAGGTCATGATCTCATGGTTCGTGGGTTCGAGCCCCGCGTCGGGCTCTGTGCTGACTGCCAGCTCAGAGCCTGGAGCCTGTTTCAGATTCTGTGACTCCCTCTCTCTCTGACCCTCCCCTGCTCACGGTGTCTGTCTGTCTGTCTGTCTCTCTCTCCTAGAAATAAATTAAAAAAAAAAAAACATTAAAAAAAATTTAAAAAGAATGTGGGTTTATTTCTGGATTTTCTATTCTGTTCTATTGCTTTATGTGTTTATTTTTGTTCTGGTACCATACTGCTTTCATTACTATAGCCTTGTACTATAACTTGAAGTCCAGAATTGTGATGCCTCCATCTTTGCTTTTCTTTTATAAGATTGTTTTGGCTATTCACAAGGTGTTTGTAGTTCCATACAAATTTTAAGATTCTTTGATCTAGTTCTGTGAAAAAACGCTGTTGGTACTTTGATAGGGATTGCACTGAATGTGTAGATTGCGTTGGGTAGTATAGACATTTTAATAATTTTTATCCTTCCAATCCATGATCATGGAATATCTATTTCTTTGTGTCATCTTCAGTTTCTTTAATCAGTGTCTTATAGTTTTCAGTGTACAGGTCTTTCATCTCTTGGTTAGGCTTATTCCTAGGTACCTTACTATTTTGTTTGCAATTGTTAAGTGGGATTGATACCTTAGTTTCTTTTGCTGCTGCTTCATTATTGGTGTATAGAAATGCAATAGATTGCTGTACTGTGAATTTGTATCCTGTGACTTTACTGAATTTGTGTATCTGTTCTAGCAGTATTTACATGAGCAGTATTTACATGAGTCTTTAGGGTTTTCTATATATAGTATCGTGTTATATATAAATAGTGAAAGTTTTACTTCTTCCTTACAAATCTGGATGCCTTTTATTTATTTTTGTTTTCTGATTGCTGAGGATAGAACTTTCAGTACCATGTTGAATAAAAGTGATGAGAGTGGACATCCTTGTCTTCTTCCTGACCTTAAAGGAAAAGATCTCAGTTGTTCCTCAAACAGGATGATGTTACCTCTGACTTTTCATAGATGGCCTTTATCATGTTAAAGTATGTTCCCTCTTGTTGAGGGGTTTTATCATGAATTGATGTTGTACTTTGGCATGTGTTTTTTCTGCATCTATTGAAAGATCACATGGTTCTTATTTTCTCTTTTTCATGTAATGTACCATATTGATTGATTTGTGAATATCCAACCATCTTTGCAACCCAGGAATAAATCTTCTTTATCATGGTGAATGATTTTTTAAAATGTATTGTTGAATTCAGTTTGCTAGTATTTTATTGAGAATTTTTGCACCTAAGTTCACTAGGGAAATTGCCCTTTAGTTTTCTTTTTTAGCGGTGTCTTTATCTGGTTTTGGTAACAGGATAATGTTGGGCACATGAAATAAATTTGGGAGCTTTGGTTCTTCTATTTTTTGTAATAGTTTGAGAAGAATAGGTATTAACTCTTCCTCAAATGTTTGGATGAATTTACCTGTGAAAACCATCTGGTCCTGGACTTTTGTTTACTGGGAATTTTTTTGATTACTGACTCAATGTCTTTGCTAGTTATCAGTCTTTAAAAAACAATTTTTTGTAAAATATCCAAAAGCCATAAGCTCACATTGGGAGACACAAAATTTGAAAGAAATGAATGAAAATGTCCAATGGTGTGTACAGCATATTATATATGTTTGTTATACTTTAATTACAAATTTAATTCATTAACTTATGCATTAATATTATTTATTTCAAAAATATGATATCCCATATAAATTATGGGATATCATATTTTTGAAATAAAAATATTTTGCTAGTATTGCTAAGATTTGCTTATAGATTTATTTTTTGTGTTAAGAATCTGTAAGGTTTTAGTATTAGCATTAAATGTTCCTCAAAAAATAAACACTGTACCTAATTATATATAATTTAAAATAATAATAATATGTCATTTAAAGTAAAATAATTGACTAATTTATATATGTCTAGAAGTTCTTTGAGATCATTTTTATTTTTTCATTAATTAGTTATTAACAAGTTAGAATATTTTTTCATTTATATTTTAAAGACAGAACAATTTCTATCACATTATCTATTAGATTATATGAATATAATATTCTTATATTCTTGTAATATTCTTATATATTCTTGCATTGATTTGTACACTTATTGTTCTCTCTAAAACTGGTGATTTATTCTGGTAAGAGATCACTTGAGATGTAGTAAGTTTAAAACTATGATGACTATTGAACCTTTCTTAGTCACTTTAATTATTCTTTTCCTCAAATTTCAACCCTACCAATACTACTTACTTTTCCATTTGATTTTATATGAAAATATTAATACTTTTCCTTTACAACTTGTTCTAATAGTGTTTTAATCTTTTTTATTTTCATTATTTGTTTTTGTTTTTATTAGTAATTTTATTGAAATAAAATTCACAAATCAAACAATAAACAATTTCAAAGCACACAAATCAGTGGCATTTAGTATATTCACAGTGTTGTACAGCCTGCATCTCTTTCAAGTTTCAAAACTTCATCATCTCAGAAAAAAATCCTGAACCCATTATGTAATCAGTCATTTCCCCTTCCATCCATCCTTTGGTAATCTTGAAACTGTTTCAGCCTTTATGGATTTGCCTATTCCTGAAATATCATATAAAAAATAATAAAATATGTGACCTATTGTGTTGGCATTCTTTTAATTTTACAAAATGTTTTCATGTTTCATCCTTGTGATAGCATATATTAATACTTTATTCTATATTATGCCTGAATAATATTCCATTGTCTGAATATCATAAATGTATAATACAATTTGTTTATCCAGTCATCAATTGGTAAACATTGTTCCCAATTCTGGCTACTGTGAACAATGCTGCTATAAATCTTTCTCTACAAGTTTCAGCAGCAGGAACACATATTTTCATTTCTTTTGGGTATAATATAGGAATGGAATTGCTGTGTCATATGTTGTTCCTATGTTTAACTTTTTGAGAAACCACCAAAATGTTTTCCACAGTGGCTGTTCCATTTTTCATTCTACCAGCAGTGTACTGGGATTACTATTTAACCACATTTTTGCCAATGCTTATTATTTTATGCCTTTTGATTAAAGCCATTCCAGAGGGCATAAAGTGATTGTCTCATTATAGTTTTGATTTTCATTTCCATAAACCAAGATCTTACATATTTATTATGTGCTTATTGGCCATTTGTATGTCTCATCTGGAGAAATACCTGCCCAAGCCCATGGCACATTTTTTTTTAATAGGTTGTTATTTTGTTGACAAGTTGTAAGAGCTCTTTACATATTCTCTATATTAAACTTTTATCAGATATTCAATATGAAAATAGTTTTTCCCATTCTGTCAGAAAATAGTTTCTCCCATTCTGTCAGTTATCTTTTAATTTTCTTTGTAATGTCATTTGATTTCATTTCAAGTTTTAATTTAAATTCTAGTTAACATATATAGTAAGATTGGTTTCAGGTGTAGAATTTAGTTATTCATCATTTACTTACAACACCCAGTTCTCATCACAAATGCCCTCTTTAATGCCCACCACCCATCTCCCTCCATCAACCCTTAGTTTGCTCTCAATAGTTAAGAGTTTCTCATGGTTTGCTTCCCTTTCCCTCTTTCCCCCCACCCTTGCCTTATGGTCATCTGTTTTGTTTCTTAAATATAAGTGAAATCATATGGTATTTGTTATTATCAGACTGACTTATTTTGCTCCAAACACGTAGTTGCAAAGGGCAAGATTTCACTATTTTTGATGGCTGAGTAATATTTCACAATATATTCCCTTCAATAATATAATATTCCATAATATACATATATAAATATATTATATTTACATATATACACATACATATACATACATACATACATATATACAAATACACATGTACATACATATACACACAAACATATATACACACACTACATCTATTTTATCCATACAAGCAGGGGAGAGCAGAGAGAGAGGGAGACAGGATCCAAAGTGATATGGTGCTTGAATTCAGCAACCATGACATCATGACCTGAGCCTAAGTTGGACACTTAACACACCGAGACCCAGGTACCACTAAAAATTTTAGTTTTTGTGAAGTCTAATTTATCTTTTTTTTCTTTGGTTCCTTGTAGTTCTGGAGTCACATTTAAGAATCTATTACCAAATCCTAGGTCATAAAGACTTATCCCTATATTTTCTTCAAATAGTTTCATAATTTTAGTTCTGATGCTATTGATTCGTTTTTTAACAGAGTGAGGTAGAGCTCCAATTTTTGTCTTTTGCATGTAATGATTCAGTTTTTCTAAAACCATCAAAACCATCTTTTTAAGAGACAATTTCTTACCTAAGAAATGGTCTTTGCTCTCTTATCAAATCCACTGCTCTCTTATCAAATCAAATGTAAACATTGAAATTGATTTCTGGACTGCCAATTTTATTCTACTAGTCTTAATGCAGGCTCATACCAAAACCACACCACTTTGGTAACACTAGCTTTGCAGTAATCTTCTAAATCAGGAAGTGTCACTTATCTGTTTTTCATGTTAATATTATTTTGGTTACCTAAGGCCCCTTATAGTTTCATAGGAACATAAGGACCAGCTTTGTTATTTCTGAAAAATACATCACTAGAATTTTGATGGAGATTGCATTGAATTTGTAGACAGTTTGGGGTATATTGCCATCCTAATAATATTGACTTATATTCAATAAGCATAGGATAGTTTTTCATTTATTTAAGTCTTTAACTGCTTACAACAATGATTTGTAGCTTTCAACATACATGCATTTTATCTCCTTGGTTAACTTTATTCCTAAGCATTATATTCTTTGAATGCTATTATAAATAGAATTTTTAATTTTTATTTCCTTTTCATTTATCATTGATAGTGCATAGAAAAATAACTGATCATGCAACTGCATTCAATATAATCATTAGCTCATTTAGTTTGTGTGTTATCTGGGTGTATATTGGAGAAGAAATAGGGGGGTGCATAAGGACTTTCTTAGAATCATCTCATCTGAGAATCAAAATAGCTTTATTTTCTTTTTTCAATGTGCACTCCCTTTATTTCTTTTACTTGACTATTTGCTCTTGCTAGGACGTCTAATATAGTACAGAATAGCAGTTGTGAAAGTGTCACCCTTTTCTTGTTCCTGATCTTAAGAGAAAGGTTCTCGGTCTTTCACAACTGAGTGTGATGCTATTTCCTGGTTTGCCTCTCTCTTTTTTTTTTCCCTTTTGTTCTTTAACAGATGGTATCAGAGGAGAGTTCAATGGGGTATGGGTTAAAAATGTGATGAGGATTAAGGAGTGCACTTGTGAGGAGCACTAATTGTTTGTTATATGGAAGGGTTTAATCCCTATATCTTACGCCTGAAAATAATATTGCACTGTTAGCTAACGTGAATTTAAATAAACATTAAAATATAATAAATTAACACATAATAAGAAACTACAAAAAATTGAATGTGATGTTAGCTGTGAGTTTTTGATAATGCACTTTATCATTTAAAGGAAGGTCCCTCTATCCCTAGTTTGGTGAAGAGTTTTTATAATAATAAAGGGTTGGATTTTATCGAATCACTTTTCTCCATCTGTTGAGATGATTATGTGATTTCTTTCCTTCGTTCTATTAACATGATGTTTTATATTAATTGGGATTCTTGTGTTGAATCACTTTTGGGTTTATGGGATAAATTATGCTTCTTCAGGATGTATCCTTTCAATATCCTGTTGAATTTGATTTGCTGTTGTTCTGTTGAGGACTTTCGTATCTATTAATCATGAATATTGACTGTTGTTTACTTTTCTGTTTTTTTGTGGCATCTTGTGTATCAAAGTAATACTGGCTTCAGAGAATGTGTCAGGAATGTTCTCTCCATTTTGATTTTTTTGAAGAGTTTGAATAGGATTGGCCTCAATTCTTTATAGTTTGGTAAAATGCATGGGTCAGTGAAGCCATTTCATCCTGGGCTTTTCTTTGTTAGGAGAGTTTAATTACTTAATCTCTTTATTTGTTATAGATATGTTTAGATTTTCTATTTGAAACAGATTTGATACTTTGTGTGTTTCTAGGATTTTTTTCTACTTTATCTAGATATCTGATTTTTTTGACAGGCAACTTGTCATACCATTATCTTTAGTTTTTGTGAGGCCAGTAGTAATGCCCCTGCATTTATTTTTTAAAAATATTTGTTACTGTATATTCTTTTATTATTCAGTCTAAGGACTTACTTCTTTTATCTTTTCAAAAAAATCAAAATTTGGTTTTATTAATTATTTCTATTGCTTTTCTAATCTCTATTTTATCTCTGTTTTATTCTTTATTATATCCTTTCTTCTGTTTGGGTTTAGTTTGCTATTCTTTTACTGGTTCCTTATGGTTTATAAAATTAGGTTATTGATTTGAGATATTTCTTGTATTTTTAATGCAAGAATTTATATGTTCTGGTATGTTTTGATTTTATTTTCATTCATCTCAAAGTACTTTATAATTTCTCAAGTGATTTTCCCTTGACTTTTTGTTTTTAATGCTATGTTTAAGAGTCTATTAATTTCCACATAGTTTTCCTCTACTGTTGATTTCTACTTTTATTCTATTGTAGTCATAAAACATACTTTGTATTATTTCAATCTTTTAAAATGCATTGAGAAGTATTTTATAAGCTAACATATGGTCTATCCTGGAAAATATTGTACATGTTTTGAGATGAATGCTCTTTTTGTTGTTGTTGTTGTTGCTGTGTGGAATGTTTAGTATGTTTGTTAGATATAGTTGGCTTATACTGTTGATCAAATCCCATATTTCCTTTATAAGGACATGCTCTTGGTTGTATGGGAGATAGTTTCAAATGCAAAAATATTGTCAGGTTACTGGTCATGTTATCAATGAGAGCAAGTTGGCGAAAAAAAAAAGGGAGCTGGGAAAAGATACTGTAATTGCAAAATGATTTAAAGCAGTAGTAGTAACAAGCTTTCAAAAGGTAAAATTGTGTTAATACAAATATTATGGTAGGACAACAATGAAACTACAAGAGAATTTCCTTAAAATGATAATGGTGGCTTTCTAAAATCTATCCAAACTTCATATTCAACAGTGAGTTCCTTTAAAGAAATTTAAAAGACAGAAATTCACATTTGCTGATATTTCTATTCAGTATTCATAAGAATAATGGGTAGTAAAATAATATAGGATAAAGCAAAAGAGGTATTTAAAGGTTGAAATAAAAGAGGCACCTGGGTAGCTCAGTTGGTTAAGTAACTAACTTCAGCTCAGGTCATGATCTTGTGAGTCATGAGTTTGAGACCCATGTCAGGCTTTGTGCTGACAGCTCAGAGCCTGGAGCATGATTCAGATTCTGTGTCTCCCTCTCTCTCTGCCCCTCCCCCACTCACACTCCATCTTTCTGTGAAAGGTTAATAAACATTAAAAAAATTTAAAGTTTGAAAGAAAAATATTTAATTTTCATTATTCAGGGATCAAATACCTAAATAACCAAAAATCCAGAATTTGTCAAGCAATTGAAGAATATAATTTCAAGACAAGTCAATAGCATTACATGTGTTAGAAATGTAAAGTAGCAAAGGTGGCTTTTAAAATTCCAATTAAAAAAGAAATATAAATTAAAGGGACTTAGGATACATATGTAAATATGTATACATAACATTTATTGAGAAAATTATAAAAGTTTCATCAAAGGTGTACAATAAACATTGAAAATGGAAGCATGTATTATATTCAAGAATAGGGAATTATAATTAATGGGAAAATATAATTTAATCCTATATTAGTCTATAGATTATATGCTAGTCTTATCTAAAATCATGTGTTTTAATGAAACCTCGTTTGGCAGAGCAACTGAAAGTTCATAAAATGACTGTGAGAGATAGATTTACCCTAGGGAAAGGACAACCATGCAGAAATGAGACAGAGCCATTTAAATGCCTCAGAGGAAGACTTCCTTTGGCCAAGGAAAAAAAATGATAAAGCACAATTTTCTAAAACAACCTTTATCTTATTAAAGAAATTTTTCCCTAGGTGATAGAACGTTAAAGTGCACCTCTGATTGGTACATCTGAAGTAGAAGTATTCAGGTCAGAGAGAAAATGGTATGTCAGGAATGACCTCTGTCCTAGGAAATTCTAAGGATGAGTATATGACATGATTGCTCAATTATTCTAATACCTTGAAAATACCTCTCCTACACTGCCAAAGAACAACAGGCTCTCTATAGACTTTGCCTAACACCTTGGTAAATTGCATTTCAGATTCCTAGAAAATTATAAATCCAAATTTACTTTATGTACTACTTCAATTTTTAAAGAGCTAAACAGTAGACCAGGTGAAGAAGACCAATCTTGGTATGAGTTTTTGCTGGTAAAATTTGCAAACTTAAATATATATATATGTGTGTGTGTATATATATATATATGCTTATTGGGTATGATTTCATCTCCTAAATTTTTATCTCCACATGTACGATGACGAGCAAGTTTGTCATTATTAAGTTTAGGAACATTCTTAATTGGCCCTCCTCCATTCCCTTCCTTTTTTTTCTCATCTGAAGTTGTCACTACATCTAGATTACAGTGTTAATCAAAATTAATTAAGCAAATTATTGGAATTATCAGATGGATAGTGTTACAAACACAAATATAGGAATGTACATCTGGCTGTTAGTTACAGACCGTATTAGTTATTTTGTCTGTAGGTTTACCAATTCCTTAGTAAGCAGCAGTCACTTAGAATTCTATATTTATGCCTCCTTTCCAAGTGTACTTTTCTCAGCTCGGGGTGTGTGTGTGTAAGAAATAAAAACATTACTATTCTCCAAACAGCTGTATTTTAATCAAATAGATGGAGTAAAATTTAGGATTTCTCCTTAGCCATTATTTGATTTCCAACTCTTCCTTTCATTGCAAAATATAATAAAATTTTCTCACTAAAATGAATATATGCAAGAGACAACATCCATGTGTGTGTTGGGGGGTTGTTTTAAATGGGTAAGAATTTCTTGCCTATGTTTTTTCTATTAATTCTGTTTACTCAAGAAACAGGAAGACATAATGCTTGACACCATTTTCAGACCAAAAGTTAGTATTATATATTTCAATTATAAGCAATCACTACAAGGATGAATTGACATGTTTAAAATTATAATGGAATAAGGCAAATTTATAACATCTGAATAAAATCTTTTTTCAATATAATTTAAGAAGAAAATTACTTATAATTTGAGCTATAGATAAAAATAGATATTTTGAGTGATGGAATAATCTTATCTAATTGTTTGAATATGATGACTTTATCTTTGATTATACTTCTCTCTGTCAATAAGAAAAACAAGACTAATCCTCTAAGCCATCAGATTGTGACTTCTCTGGCTTCTATTTTAAATCAGATATTTTTCTCAGTAATATGTAAGCCAACCTCTGACTTTCTTCTTTGCTATCCTACCTTCAGCTTCTTGAGGTGCTAATTACTTGGAATGAAATAAGAGAAATAATCTTCCCATTTCCTCATAATTTCCTCAAGTAAAAAGATTTCTAAAGCCCACTGAGGTCCTTTTAAAAATGTTTGTAAGTTTAATTTTTAGCAAGATAAAATGTTATAATGCAACATTAAAATATTACTAACAAATTGATTATATAATCATAATACTTGGAGATTTCCTTACATATATACAGTCCTATAATGTCTAGTAACTAGGTAAACAAGGATAATTTGTCTCAAGTGTTGCTTTCTTTCCTTGATGCTCCTCTTTCCTTGATGAAAAAAATAACAAAACACTTATGTACTTTTTACTTGTGTGCAACCAATCAAAGCTTACAAGGTATATCATCAACTTTCCCAAAATAATCTTGAATTTTTTATAAAAATAAAATACTATCACCTATATCTGCAAAGGAAAAGGAAGTGGAAACCATAGCTGATATGTGGAGACGCTTCATCAATGCATCTCAAGATAGAAACCCTTTCTTAAGGAGTCTATCAAATTCTCTCTCTGAAAAATTGAGCTAACTACCACAAAGGAAGGAACATTTTATGTCATATTCACTGCCAGTACTTAAGCACAAGATATACAATTTTAAAGGCCATCTCTCAGCTACAGAAATTATTGGTTAAGTGAGAAAAACTGTTCTTAATCTTCATTCCAACCATTCAGAGGGTATAATACTAAGTCCCATATGTGACAGTGGCTAGAGAAAGACATACTCTAAAGTTCTTTTATAGTGACATACAGGGAAGAGAGAGAATCTTTTGAACACTGTTATTCAGAAAACAACTTCAAGCTGCATTGGCTTCTCTAGGTAAGCATTTGTAGCAGGGGAATATATACTTTTTGGAGACAAGGTCAATAAAATTGTTTGGTATTGCATATTTAACAACCAGAGGTACAAAATTAGGTTCAGAGAACAATTTCTGAGTGCTCCCATTTACACCCAGCTGGTTGAGGAGGTTGAAGAGGTGGCAATAGAATACTTAGATCAAAACACACAATTTTGTACCTAGAGGGTCCCTATTGACCACTGAAACACCAAAAACCTGTACCAAAAATGAAAAAGTTGATCCTTACATACAAATAGAACCACAAGGGGCCCTGGACAACCAAAACAACATTGAAAAAAACAAAAACAAAAACAAAATATGAGTTGGAGTACTCAATGTTCAATTTCAAAACTATTAAGCTGTACTACTCAAAACAGATGGTCATAGTGTAAGCACACACAGAGACCAATGGACTAGAACTGAGAATTCAAAAATAAATGCGACCATATATGGTCAATTAATTTAAATTTCATATAATTTTCACATGTGACAAAGTATAATTCTAGTTCTTTTAAGTTATTTATAATGCAAACATCATTCTCAATTAGAGGATGTACAATCATATATGATAGGCTAGTTTGACCATTCTCTATTGATAAGCTTCAAAAATTTATTTAGATATTTTTACGTATTTTAAATAGTTGATTCATCCTAATTAAGATGAAACGCTGTATCCAGAAATAGAAATTACTATTCTTTCTATAAAACATTTTTTAATTCCAATTTTCTTTCTTTCTGTGTACTTCGTTTACCACTCTATTATTTCACCTTTTCTCTCACTTTATATTCCAAATTATAATCCCATTGGTTTGACCTTCCTCTAATCTGTTGAATGTTTTCAGAGAATTTCTCATTCCAGAATTTCCCGTACTATTCTTGCAATAATGTAGAGACACTAGAAAAGTAGGAATTATAAAAAATATTGAATTCAGATTATCCTTCCACTAACAACTTCAAAAAAGAGTAGCATTATAAATGGATTCTTTTTTATTCTAATCTCTAAGGAAAAGAGAAAGTAATTGAGGCTTGAGACAACTGCAAAAGTTCATATTCAAAAACATCCATTCTGGATGAACAATTACTTTTTCTCTGATCACACATGTATCATCTGCACTTAAGAGACATGACATAAAGCAAATGATCAAAATGTTTGTCATGGTCAATTTGTTTTTTTTTTTTTTAATAGTTTTTATTTATTTCTAGGAGAGAGAGAGAGAGACAGTGTGAGCAGGGGAGGGTCAGAGAGAGAGGGAGTCACAGACTGAAACAGGCTCCAGGCTCTGAGCTGGCAGTCAGCACAGAGCCCGACGCGGGGCTCGAACCCACGAACCCCGAGATCATGACCTAAGCGAAAGTCGGACGCTTAACCGACTAAGCCACCCAGGCGCCCCTGTCATGGTCAATTTGATACTGAGTTTGGTTTTGTGATTAAATCTCCCAAATTCCGGAATAGGTGAGAAGAGACATGTTAAGAATGACACTACAGACTTCTAAAGGAGGGACTGCTTCTTAATTTCAGGCTGGATAGGAAAAAAAAAGCACCTACTGTTTCCTAAAGACTCTGGTGAAAAGAAAAAGTATTTTAATGAAAAGTATACATTTCTCAGAAAATCAAAGGTGTGGCTGAGTTTCTCTAGTTTAAGTTTTGTTTATTATAGAATAAAATAAGAATTTTATACAACGCAACTACTCAGCAAAAGAACAAAGCATATCTAAGATACTATAGTAACTAACACAATCTTAGTGTCTAGGAAAAAAATATCTTACATTACAGTAAGGTTAATAGAGTCAAAATCTCCACAAATGGTTTTCCGCTGGTTGTTGTCTTCTGCTTTTGTCCTTGCCAGAGACCTTTTCTTTTTTAACAGAAAATGAGTCGTCATAAATTCATTGATCAATTAAACCCATGTATTTCCTCCATTTCAACAGAAACTTCACACTGTTCCCAGAGGGGCTACTTTTACAGCTGTGCTACCTCCTTTAATGAATAAATTATGAAGTTACCAAAGAGTGTCATGAAGTATAAAAGTAAGACAAAGTATTTAAATTTTCAACCATTATTGTTCCCAATGCTGTACTTTTTCAAAGATATGGCATTCATACATTAACACCACAGCAAAACATTATTAATTACATAATTGCAGTTTAATAAGTGTGGAAAACCACATATATATAGGTACTCCTGGGAGACACATGATAATATGTGCACCAAGAAGGTGAATAATGAATAAAATGTTCTCAAGTGATTACAAAGACTTTTTTCCCTGAGTAGAAGACAATGTCTATGCAGATGGATAATAGAAAGGTGGACAGATTCTCCCAATAGTTCTGATGTTTGAAGCAACTTTGTCTATATAATAACTGAGTATAAACTCAAAAACTCTAAAATTCCTAAGTAATAGGTGACCAGAATGCATGCATACATCAAACGTTAGGTGCCAATTGCCAAATGCATGATATTTTCGGTCATGCTATTTTTGAATTTTCCCTTATGAAATTGGATATGTGAATATTTCACATGGAAGGTAGTAAAAAAATGCTAGAAAGCATGCAAGTCAGACATACTCAAAAATGAGGGAGGATTTAACCACTTCAAACTATTCATCGTAAGAATCACAATTGTAATCAAATGTAAATTATGAGACTGAAAACAGTTAATATATATTTGAAATGTGTATATACACTGAAAAAAGATACATACGTGATATTGTTATTAGTGAGTGTAACAAAGAGATGAAATGCAAGAATAGAGTGTTCTTGCAGTCTGTATACTAATGTGGATTATTTACCTAGAAAGTAGAGAATAATCAGGAAAAGGACAGAACTTATAAAATACATAAATCAGCTAAGTTAATGCTTCCTGAAACAGGATATAACACTATAGAACTGGAAAATGTAAGAATATAATTTTTTAAAACTACTCAATTGAGCATAAAAAAGAAATACACAAGTCAATAAAGCAAATAACAGCATAAATTTCCTAAATATGTCATCAGTTATAGACCAAGAATACATTCCTTTTAAGAAATAATGAAGAAAATGCATCAATAAAATAGATGAATAGTGATAGGAAACATAACAAGTTGGAGGGAGAACACATAAAGAAGACTATCTTTCATGTAAGCAAGAGATAAATTATTAAAATTCCAGGATACAATTGAGATAAATTAGTGTAACATATTTTTTATTAAAAAAACACTTTTTGAAGAAACTAGTTTATTAAAAGAAAAGTCACAATGTTAAATCAACAGTAGAGAATGTATAATCAATTAAGTGAAAATGGTTCAGAAAGCCAATATAAGATTGATAAAAGATGAAACTAACAGTTCTCTAGACTTGATTCAGTAATGAGAGAGAATTCACTTATTCAATCACTAAGAAAAAAGGAAGTCTTGAAATGAAATTAAAAAGTGAAAGACAATTGTCAAAGATGTGGAAATTCAAAGATGCTCTCCCATTATTTGTCCAAGAATGCTTCAGTGGTAGGCTTCTTGACAGATCTGGGAGGGGTGGGAAATTAGTGCCTTAATCACCTTAATGATTCTCTTGTATGAATGCAGAAGAGAGGAAGCCAAGATGGCAAAACAGCATGGAAATTTTTTTGTGTGTCTGGAGTCCATGAAAAATACAGCCAGTTCAACACTAAACCACCATGCACACCTAGAAAACTGATTTGGGGATTAATACTACAATCTGCACAACCTGAACTACAGAACTTGGCAGCTACGTGGCAGAGATGTAAACTAGGGGAGAGTGAAGCCACAGAGGACAGGGAGCTATTTTTGCTTGCAGAGAGAGGACAGAGATGGGGGAGAGGGTGAGGGAGAATCTAATGGGAGTCCTCTGTGCTTCATGGATTTTGATGTCTGTGTCTTTCCCCGGGTTAGGAAAGTTTTCTGCTATGATTTGCACACAAAACACTTCTATTTCTTTTTCTCTCTCTTCATCTTCTGGGACTCCTATGATTCTGATGTTGTTCCTTTGTAATGAGTCTTTGATTTCTCTAATTCTTAAATCATGCTCTTTTACCTTAGTCTCACTCTTTTTTTCTGCTTCATTATTCGCCATAATATTCTTACTATCGTGATTCTAAATTCAACAAAACCCGACCATTAACAGGCATACCATAGTCAAATTCACAAAATACTAAGGCAAGAAAAGAATTATGAAAGCATCAGGGAAAAAAATAGTCCTTAACCTATAAGGGAAGACAGATCAGATCTGCAGCAGACCTATCCATAGAAACTTGGCAGGCCAGAAAGGAGTGACAGGACATAATCAATGTGCTGAATCAGAAAAAAATATGCAGGCAAGAATTCTTTATCCAGCAAGACTGTCATTCAAAATAGAAGGAGAGATCAAAAGTCTCCCAGGAAACAAAAATTAAAGGAGTTCATGACCACTAAACCAGCCCTGCAAGAAATTTTAAGGGGAATCTCTGAGGGAAGTCAAGATGAAATAAAGAAACAAATAAAAACCAAAAGCAACAAACACTAGAAAGGACCAGAGCACACCTCCAGACACTTCAACTCTACAAGAAACATAATGGCAAGAAATTCATATCTTTCAGTACTCACTCTAAACATCAATGGACTAAATGCTTCAATCAAAAGACACAGGGTAACAGAATGGATCAGAAAACAAGATCCATTTATATGCTGTTAGCAAGAGACCCACTTTAGACCTAAAGACACCTTCAGATTGAAAGTAAGGGGATGGAGAACTATCTATCATGCTAATGGTCACCAAAAGAAAGCCAGAGTAACCATACTTATATTAGACAATCCACACTTTAAAATAAAGACTGTAACAAGAGATGAAGAAGGGCATTATATCATAATTAAGGGGTCTATCCACCAAGAAAACATAACAATTGTATACATTTATGCTCCAAATGTGAGAGCACCCAAATATATAAATCAATTAATCACAAACCTGAAGAAACTCATTGATAATAATAGCATAATAGTAGGGGACTTCAACACCCCACTCACAGCAATGGACAGATCATCTAAACAGAAAATCAACAAGGAAACAGTGGGTTTGAATGACATATTGAACCAAGATGGACATAACAGATATATTCAAAACATTTCATCCTAAAGTAGTGGAATATACATTCTTCTCCAATGCACATAGAATGTTCTCCAGAATAGATCACATACTGGGACACAAATCAGCACTCAACAAGTATAAAATGATTGAGGTTATACTGTGCATATTTTCAGACCACAATACTATGAAACTTGAAATCAACCACAAGAAAAAATTTGGAAATGTAACAAATACTTGGAGACTAAAAGTATCCTACTAAAGAATGAATGGACTAACTAAGAAGTTAAAGAAATTAAAAAGTACATGGAAGCCAATGAAAATGATAACATCACAGCCTCAAATCTCTGGGACGCAGGAAAGGTGGTCATAAGAGGGAAGTATATAGCACTCTAGGCCTTCCTAAAGAAGGAAGAAAGATCTCAGATACACAAGCTAACCTTACACCTTAAAGAGCTGGAAAAAGAACAGCAAATAATAACCCAAAATCTGAAGAAGTCAGGAAATAATGAAGATTAGAGCAAAAATCAATGGTATTGAAACAAACAACAACAACAACAAAACCCAGTAGAACAGATCAATGACATCAGAAGTGGTTCTTTAAAATAATTAACAAAATGATAAACCACTATCCAGTTTGATCAAAAAGTAAAAAGGAAAGGACCAAAACAAATAAAATCCAGAATGAAAGAGGAGAGATCACAACCAACACAGCAGAAATAAAAACAATAATAAGAGAATATGTGAGCAATTATATGTCAATAAAACGGGCAACCTGGAAGAAATTGATAAATTCCTAGAAACATAAACTATCAAAACTGAAACAGGAAGAAATAGAAAAGTTGAACAGACCCATAACCAGTAAAGATACCAAATTAGTAATTAAAAATCTCCCAAAAACACAAGAGTCCAGAGCCAAATGGCTTTCTAGAGGAATTCTACCAAACATTTAAGGCAGACTTAATACCTATTCTCTTGCAGCTGTTGCAACAAATAGAATGGAAGGAAAACTTCCAAACACTTTTTATGAAGCCAGCATTACCTTGTTTCCAAAGCCAGACAAAAACCCCAGTAAAAAGGAGAACTACAGACCAATTTCCCTGATGAACATGGATGCAAAAATCCTCAAGACATTAGCCAGCCGGATCCAACAATACATCAAAAAAATTATTCACCACCACCAAGTGGGATTTACACCTGGGATGCAGGTATCTGCTTCAATATCTGCAAAACAATCAATATGATTCATCATATCAATAAAAGAAAGGGCAAGAACAATAAGATCCTCTCAATAGATGCAGAGAAAGCATTTGACAAAATACAGCATCCTTTCTTGATAAAAACCCTAAAGAAAGTAGGGATAGAAGGATCATACATGAAGATCATAAAAGCCGTATATGAAAGATCCAATGCTAATATCATCCTCAATAAGAGAAACTGAGAGCTTTCCCCCTAAGGTCCAGAACAAAACAACAGGGATGTCCACTTTTGCCACTGTTATTCAACATAGTATTGGAAGTCTCAGCTTCAGAAGTCAGACAACACAAAGGAATAAAAGGCATCCAAACTGGTCAGGAAGTGGTCAAACTTTCACTCTTAGCAACGACATGATACTCTATATGGAAAACCCAAAAGACTTCACCAAAAAGCTGTTAGAACTGTTCCAGGAATTCAGGAAAGTTGAAGGATACAAAATCAATGCACAGAAATCAGTTTCATTCCTATATACTAACAATGAAGCAAAAGAAAGAGAAATCAATGAATTGATCCCATTTATAATTCAACCAAAAACCATAAAATTCCTAGGAAAAAACTAACCTATGAGGTGAAAAATCTATACACTGAAAACTATAGAAAGCTTATGAAAGAAATTGAAGAAGACACAAAAAATGGAAGAATATTCCATGCTCCTTGGTAGGAAGAACAAATATTGTTAAAATGTCAATACTACCCAAAGCAATCTACATATTCAATGCAATTCCTATCAAAATAACACCAGCATTCTTCAGAGAGCTAGAACAAACAATCTTAAAATTTCTGGAATGGAACCAGAAAAGACTCTGAATGGTCAAAGGAGAAAACCATTCTGAGGCATCTTAATCCCGGACTTCAAGTTGTATTACAAAGCTGGAATCATCAAGACAGTATGATACTAGCACAGAAACAGACACTCAGGTCAAAGGAACAGAATAAAGAACCCAGAAATGGACCCACAAACATATAGCCAACTAATATTAGAGAAAGCAGGGAATAATATTCAATGGAATAGACAGTCTCTTCAGCAAGTGGTGATGGGAAAACTGGACAGTGACATGCAGAAAAATGAACCTGGACCACTTTCTTATACCATACTCAAAAATAAACTCAAAATCGATGAAAGACCTGAATGTAAGACAGGAAGCCATCAAAATCATCAAGGAGAAAGCAGGCAAAAACCTCTTCGACCTTGGCTGCAGCAACTTTTTACTCAACATGTCTCCAGAGGCAAGGCAAATAAAAGCAAAAACGAACTATTGCGACCTCATCAAAATAAAAAGCTTCTGCACAGTGAAGGAAACAATCAGCAAAACTAAACAGCAACTGATGGAACGGGAGAAAATATTTGCAAACGACACATCAGATAAAAGGTTAGTATCCAAAATCTATAAAGAATGTATCAAACTCAACACCCAAAACACAAATAATCCAATGATGAAATGGGCAAAAGACATGGATAGACACTTCTCCAAAGACATCCAGATGGCCAACTAACACATGAAAAAATGCTCAACATCACTCATCATCAGGGAAATACAAATCAAAACCACAATGAGATACCACCTCACACCTGTCAGAATAGCTAACATTAACAACTCGGGCAACAACAGGTGTTGGCAAGGATGAGGAGAAACAGGAACTCTTTTGAATTGCTGGTGGTGGTGCAGCCACTCTGGAAAAGAGTATGGAGGTTCCTCAAAAAATTAAAAATAGAATTACCCTAGCCCCAGCAATTACACTACTAAGTATTTATCCAAGGGATACAGGTATGTTGTTTCAAAAGGGCACATGCACCCCAACGTTTATAGCAGCACTATCAACAATAGGCAAAGGACGGAAAGAGCCCAAATATCCATCGATGGATGAATGGATTAAAAAGATGTGGTGTACACACACACACAGTGGAGTATTACTTGGCCATCAAAAGGAATGAAATCTTGCCATTTGCAACTATGTAGATAGAACTAGAGGGTAGTATGCTAAACGAAATTAGTCACCAGAAAAAAAAATGATTTCTGTCATATGAGGACTTTAAGACACTGAACAGATGAACATAAGGGAAGGGCAGCAAAAATAATATAAAAATAGGGAGAGGGCAAAACATAAGAGATTATTAAATACGGAGAACAAAGAGAGGGTTGCTGAAGAGGCTGTGTGAAGGGGGATGGACTAAATGGGTAAGCATCATTAAGGAATCTACTCCTGAAATCATTGTTACACTATATGCTAACTAACTTGGGTATAAATAAAAAAAATTAAATATAGAATAAAATAAAATATAATAAAATAAGAATTCAGGGGCGATTGTCTATTGAAAACTGTAGGCTGCCCATCCTCAGCTTTTCTAGGAGGAAAAACTCAAACATCAGTCTCATACAGGTATGAATCAGGTGTCAGAGTTTGAACCTCTATATAAGTAAAGTCACCTAAATCCCACCTGGCCACACTCTTCTTATATAATGATCCCAGAGTAACAGTTTTCTACATAGATGCTTATTTATTTCTGTGACTCAGTATCACAGTAACTATAATAATGTTTTCCTAGAAATTGAAAAATTCAAAAGGTCATCATACTGAGAGTTATCCACTTAAGGAAAATATTTGATAATCTCAATGAAAGAGAACAATGGCAGGTGTAGAGATGGAATAGAATAGGGTCTATATGACATGATGTATTTTTCCAAGAAACAACACCATTTCCCTTTCTTCCAGGTTTTTCTCAACAGTGGAAAAAAAGGGAGGAAAAACAAAGCATATCTCCTATATTATCCCATTTTCCCCCATGAGAAGTGAATTAGACCACTGCTGTGACCCCCATTTCATACATACAGAATGCTAGTAAATGGTAGAAGTGGAGTTGAAACCCAGGTGGTTTTACTTGTAGTCCAATCAACTAAGATGTTGTTAAACTCATGAGACACAGAGAAATCTTGTGGTTAAAGCAATGACTTTGAGGCTGGACTGCATAATTCATAATCCCTATCAGCCAGTTCTAGCTACATAATTTGGTAAATTTCTAAACCGCTCTTTGTTTCTTATTTTGTCGTCTGTAAATGGGAATAATAATTCTGATACCATAAGGATTTTTATGAGGATTACTCTGAGTCATCATTTATAAAAACGAAGAAGAGCGTCTGTTGCATAGCTGGTTCTGTATGTTTGTTAAGTAATTTGTCATCTTTTTAGCTGCATGAGTGATATCTGCATATGTTGAAAAGCAAAACTGAAAATGCTTGTTCTATGTACTTCACTAGCTGTAGTGTTTGTACTAAATTCTATTTGATATTTTTTTCTTTTTTTGATCAGCTGCCATATGTTTCCACATGCAAATATACAGGAGGTCTTTTGTAATCTGACATGAGTCTCAGGCACAATTTAAAGTAGGCACCATTTTTCTGGAAACCCTGGACACTATAAATACGCAACAGTCAAGAAATGTTTTATAGCATGGTCACACTGTTCATCCTCTTTTGGCTATTCCTATTTTTTAAGTTCTGTAGTTAATGGATTATGCATGGATAATGGAACACAATATTAACAATATTCATTGTCCTCATGTCTTTGATGTTGAAATATCCCTTAAGAGTATTAAGTTTGTGAATCATGTTTAAGTACCAATATAATGTCTCATTCATCAGATGTCTTGATGTCCTTTCCTATTCCATATTTGTTAGGGACTTCCTTATCATTCATTATTACTCCATCATTCTACTTTCTTCTTCATTTAGAAAAGCATCCCATATGATATCACTCTCATTGAGTTATTCTAGGTACTTGAGATGATATAAATAATGGACAAAAGCTGACGAATGCATATTCAAATTAATAAATAATATTGTCAAACTACATTCCTGATTATAATTATGATCCTCCTCAATGATAAATAAATCTCTTCTGTTTTCAAACTAGATTATTCCCTATTTTGTCTAAGCTATAGTCCATTAACCCCTTCCTCCATGATCTTTAAAACTCCTTTAAGGGGAAAAAATAAATTAGTGACTTCAGGTAAGGTTTCACCATGATCATTATTTAACATATGATTGCTGTTGTCAAGAACCATGTCTATTTCAGAAGAGTGGTTACCTTACAATATTAAGTCAGCAAAACATCCTAGTTCATTAGTTCCAGCCAAAAGAAAGACTTGGTTCATTAGTTTGAGGAATTAACTCATCCATCATACACAGTAACAGAAAAATTAGACCTCAATTATTATTCTTTCTTATACAAATAATCATTTTCCCTCTAATGCTCTCGATCCTATATTGATAATGAATTATTGTTTTATACCGTCTTGCAGTTGATTCATGAAAAGCTTCTATTTGTTATAACAATAACTTGAGCCTTGATTAATATTTTACATACAATTTTTCTCCACTTTTTGTTATACACCAAATATTTTGTGTTGAAACTTAACCCAACATTCTTGAAGGATGAGTTTAATTCCATGTGAAGTTCAACAATCTTCTTAAGCCTCACTTACTCTGCTATAAAACGTGATAAAAATAATTTAGATATCACAGTTAGTTGTAAAAAATATTTTATATTTTTTATATATATATTATATATATAAAATTCCTCGCATAATATCTGCATAGAGTAAATGCTCAAAACATTAAATATTGACTAAAATATTAAATAATCATAATTTTATCTCAAAATACTCTAAGTATGTGCTTACTATAGAGAAATGATAAATACAAAAAGCAGCAAATGAAGAATATTTATCTATGGTTTCCTTAAAGATAAAAATAACATTTTTAATGTTTCAATCTTAGGCTTATTTGAGGGAAGCTATGTATATGCTTAGCTATGTATATTTTTACTGTATACATGTCTATGTATGCATATACCTAGCTACAGTTATAACTATATGTGTATATAGTTATTTAAATTAAGATCATATAGTATTAACAAAATTATAAATACATATTTGATCAAACATTATACCATGAAAATTTACCTTGTATCTAAATATTATTGAAAAATATAATTTAGATACCTGCACATTATTCCTATGATATGGATGTATCAGAATTTATTAATTCAATGTCCTATTATGATATGTATTTTATTTCCATTATTAACTATTACAAGTAACCCTTCATTGGAATAATTTGTTATAAGTTACTTGTAAATTGCCTTTTATTCCTTAAATTCTTTTCCTGAATGTAAACGGATAATTTTTTAAATTAATTTTTCTGAAGAGGGGGTTTATGGTGGTTATAATAATAGTTTTTCAGAGTAAAAATGGATTTTGAGAGGTCATTTATTGCAAAGCTATGATTTTTATAGTTAACTATAACTATAGTTATAGTTAAGAAGTCTGATCATCAGACTTCTAAGAGGCTTGCTCAGGGTTACACTAATAGCAAGTACATAATTCATGTAGAAGTCTGGCCTGTTGACCACGAGGACAGTCCCTGATCTGGCCCCTGCACAACATTCTTCAAGAATATTTCAGAGTTATTTAAGTGAATATACATGGCCTTTATACTTTACTAAATTTGACCTTAGGTAAAATCTTTTGTTTAACTTTTAATTCAGGAAGATAGATTTTTCACTTCTGCAGTCTCATGTAACATTGAGATTTTCCTATTTTAAATCAGCCTGCCTTAGAGGTCTGCTTTCCAATCCATTCTGAGGACTTGGTTACACAGGATTTATCTTCCTGCTATGATAATTTCCCCCTTTAAAGATAAGTATCATTATCCAGAAGTAAAGAATGTCCAATTATCATTATGGATCATGCCAATGTAAGCAGATAGATTAAAGTTTGGCTTATTACATCATTTTATAGCTATTATTTTACATTTCTAATGAGCTTCAGGGTAAAGGTCAGTGAAAAATCTGACTGATACTTCACTTTCCCCCAGTTCTAGCAGTGTGCTTTAAACACTGGAGGAAAACAAGAAACATTTGTTAAATGAAATTATATTAATTTTTGAGGAGGATTTCATTTATTACCAAATTCAAAGCAAAATTAAAACACAAATCAAGTGTTTTTATATTCTAATTCATTTTAAAAATCATACTAAAATGACAATTAAATTAAAAATAAAAACAATTTATATGACTTTTGTTTGCAAAATTTCAAGATCTATGCAAAATTTGTTCATAAAATACCATTTTTCAGAGTGCAAAAATTAAAATTTAGACACAAGTGTATAGTTTGTTTTTCCATTTGAAGAAACTTTGACTTTAATGCTTATGAAGATGACATATTTTCAGTATGCAAGCTTTTTCAAAAAGAAAATGCTTCAACAAAATATTGAACCAACAAAAGTTGAACCAACTTTTTAAAAAGTATGTGTATTAATTAATATCATTATATTTCCAGGTATTGGTTTTTCAATATATCCAATTTTAGGTTCTTTTCTTAACTTTCTCATGTCTCCATCTTCTTTTTGACATTGGATCCTCTCTCACTTTTGATCTATAGTTGTTTTCATGCCAATCTTAATAATTTCACAAAGGGAATATTGAAATAAAATTTGAAAAAAAATTTCATTTTAATGTATTCAGTGAAATAGTATCTTTATTTCCAGTGGCAAAAAACAAAGCTGTTTTTTTCCCTTCCTTTTGAGTTATGAAATTATTTTCTGGACTGATTGTTTGGAAGTCATAGGAGTAAAGATGTACCATGATATCATAAATAGCCTTTAGAGAGACAACAATCATTAAACCCCCAATATTTAACAAGAACGGAATGTTTTCAGATACATCTGCTATACAGAATTATCTAATCTTCATATTAAAAGTATTTATTTTTCAGTGATTTCATTAACATTTTTGAAACATAGTAACTTTTTCTTTTTCATTTTTTCCTAGGCTCTGAGTATAACCAACATGTTTTAAAAGAAAATCCAGGGGCACCTGAGTGGCTCAGTCAGTTAAGCGTCTGACTTCACCTCAGGTCATGATCTCATGATTCGTGGGTTTGAGCCCTGCGTAGGGCTCTGTGCTGACAGCTAGCTCAGAGCGTGGCGCCTGTTTCAGATTCTGTATCTCCCTCTCTCTGACCCTCCCCTGTTCATGCTTTCTCTCTCTCTCTCAGAAATAAATAAAACATTAAAAAAATTTTTAAAAAAGAAAACCCAAAAGATTCTATCTACCTCATATTTAAAAGATAATATAATTTGTCCTAAGTAGAAAAAATAATTGAATTTTATATATTTAATATAACAAGAATTATGGGTACATTTACAGAAATCTGATGGAAATTTCAAATATATTTATAAAGCTGATATAAGAAATATAACCATTAAGGCTTGGAATAAACTGTGTTAATCTGAAATGGACTGTGGCTTATAGCTTTACAACTTTTCCTCTTTTAAAATTGATTGAAGGTCATCTAAGGCAATTTAATTTCCCTGAGAATTAAAATTCTGGATGTGGTATTTGTCAAGAAGCTCAAACCTTCTAGAGTTTTCTATCAAATCAAAAGGGCATTACTGCTATTCTTTGTTTAAGGAAAGCATACCTCCTCAGATTTTTATTGTTTTCAAGGCTATCTTGTTGATTTTATTGTCATAAAGTACTCTGATACATGGGCTCTGAGATCCATACATTAATAAATAATAGTGCTTGTCTAACCACAGGCGCCAAGGCTTCTCTGCAGCATTTGTTTCTTAGAGTATATTCAGCACCCTCCTTCCATTATTGCGGGATGCTATTTTAATTAAGTGGCAAATACTAAGAGGCAGATGATTTTCCAGGGTGATGACAAGGTCCCCTATCAGTATTTTATTCTAGAATTTCAAAGTGATAACCATTTGGATCTGTATAGTAGAAAAGAAAGAACTGATGTGATTACCAAAAAACAGGTGCTGACTGCTCTCAATTGCAACTGTGACAGTAATAAGACAGACTAAATGCATCCCCTTTCACAGCCACAACTTAATGAACAAACTTTTACATTATATTTATCAACAAAATAAGAAGATATTTGGTTCATGCTTAGATATAAAATGTGACTATCATGTCAAAGTCCTTTGGAGTGGTTAGTTTCATTATTATTGAAATAACTGCACTGAACTTTAATGTAAGTCAAAATCTAATAATTTTCTTTTCAAAATCCTGATAGGAACAGAGAGATTCTTGGGCATTAGCCATTGCTAATTTAAGTTCTAATGTAAATGCACTTGACTGATCTTGGCAAAAATACCTGGAAAATTATAGGGCATCATTTTCAATCAAAATAAATCACCAATAAAACAATATGTTATGAAAAACATAACATGAAAATATGTATTTTTCAGCTTTCAGTTAGGCCAGTATTACATGGAACATAAAAAATGTGAATAATCTATTCATAATCAAATGTTAACCATAACACAAGAAAATATGTCTTACATGGTTATGCCGAAGAAGAAAATACCCATATTTCATTAGAGTAAGTGAGGTGATCAATACAAAATCTTTCTCAATTATGAAATAAAATTAGAGCTTTCTTCAAGATTTAGGCAAACAAAGACTTAGCCAAACAAAGCAGCAAAATACTCATAGCTTGCCACTGATTTAAAGGAACAGTTAGTCTCTGTAGTTATTTAATGCCTAAGGAATGACTTAGTTGATATCTCAATAATTATTTCAGTTCAGGGATACTTATTTCTAATTACGTTTTTTCATCTGCTTTTAGAATAGATTGCCACTAAGCTCATTGCTAAATTTTATTATTTTTTAATCTTAGTAAGATATGTATTGGAACTAAGGAATCTAGGGGCACCTGGGTGGCTCAGTCGGTTAAGCGACTGACTTTGGCTCAGGTCATGATCTCACGGTCCATGGGTTTAAGCCCCACATCGGGCTTTGTGCTGACAGCTCAGAGCCTGAAGCCTGTTTCAAATTCTGAGTCTCCCTCTCTCTCTGCCCCTCCCTGGCTCATGCTCTGTCTCAAAAATAAACGTTAAAAAAAGAAATTTAAGAAATCTGTTGGAGCATTATAGACAATTTTTAGATAAGCATATGAACCCTGAATCGAATCCAACATTAATATACAATATAAGGCAATAAAGAATCTGAGAACTAATTCATTAGCACATATGGCTTAAAAATCACAAAATAAAATACGACTGTGCTAATTTTGGACATATAATCTATAAAATCATAAAACTGCAAATATCATTATAGTAGAAATTCCTTGGTAGCAAACCAACATCAACTAAATGTATTCATTAACATAAAAATATTAGTTAAAATTACCTTTTGTTTATAGTTATTATTCAACAGTACGTATTTTATCTGATACAAAAATTAGAAGTTTTAATTGTCTCATTGGCATAATTGTAAACATTTACAATAGTAATTTTGTATGTATACCTCAGTGTTATCCTGGGGAATCTTTCCATATCAGTATGTAGGTAGCTTTATGCTATTTTGTTTTGTACAAGATAAATATTTTATATAAATTATGTCCTACTGGTGGGATTAATGGAAATGATGGAAATAATGGACTGCTATTTCCAATACTCTGGTTATTATTTATTATTATAAATAATTCTGCAACAGATGGTCTTGAATGTTACTTTATAAACTTGCAGATATATATGGACAATAAATTCCTAGAAGTCAGATTATTGGGTTGAGTGGAGAAATAAATGCCTTTTTAATTTTGACACATTTTTTTCAAAATATGCTGCATAGGCATTGTAGCATATTTATACTCATCCCCAAAATTAGTGAAGACTATCCCTACAATCTTACCAATAAGTATATTGTTATAGTTTGTATTTCTCAACGTAGTTTAATTTGTAATTATCTGATTATAAATGAGAGTCTATTTTATATTTTTAAACCATTTCTTTTTCTTTTTCTCTGTAATTTCCATTAATGTCCATGTACATCCTTTCCTCTCTTTTTTGAATTTTGAGTTTATCTTATTAGTTTTTTGGAGTCCTGTGTATATTAAGACATCAGCCCTTTCATCTGTGAAGAGCTGCCAATATTTTTCCAATATAGCATTTATCTTCTCATTTGCTTATATAAATTTGTCTTTTAGATTTTTAATGTAGTAACCTTTATCAGTCTTTAATTTATGACCTCCAGATTGTGTGTTGTACTTTAAAAATGCTTTTACTGTGCCAGTTTTTTTCCTTCCTAAAATATGTACCTATATTTACTTCTGCTACTTTCATTATTTTGTATTTTTAATTTAAGTTTTGATCTATTTGGAATTTATACTGATGTACGATATGGTGAGGAATGAGATGAAATTAATCTTTTCCACATGCCTAAATAAACTTACTCAGAAAGTCTAATTTTACCATATGACTTGAGACAGACCATTACTTCAATAATGAAACACTATGTACAATTGAGTCCATTTCTGGAATTATATTTTGTTCACTTCTGTATATGCGCCAAATTCAAATTTTAATTATGGAAGAATTATAACACTTTTAGGAAAGGCTATTCCATTCCCTTTACTCTTCCTTTTCAAAATTTTCTGAATATTCTTAATTCTTTATTTTACGATTTATAGATTAGAAACTATTTTTATTTAGGAATAAAAAATGATGTTTATTTCTTTTCAGTCACAGATTTAGCATATTGGTGTGGTTAAGGGCACAGATTAAGAGTTAAGTACTTTTGCATATCTGTAAGTAGTGATATCCCATCTAGGGATTATTTGGAAGATTACACATATCAATATATGTTAAGATCATAGAAGTACACCTAAAACATTAATACAGTTTATAAATTTCATTATTATTCATATTATATTATTTATCTTTCCATTTACAGAGTCCACTTTTGATCAAGAGACTTATTTTTTAATTTTTTTGTTTAATGTTTTATTTATTTCTGAGAGAGAGACAGCATGAGCAGGGGAGGGTCAGAGAGAGAGGGAGACACAGAATCTGAAACAGGCTGCAGGCTCTGAGCTAGCTGTCAGCACAGACCCCGACATGGGGCTTGAACCTACGAACTGTGAGATCATGACCTGGGCTGAAGTCGGATGCTTAACCAAATGAGCCACCCAGGTGCCCCCCAAGAGACTTTTTTATATGTTTTATCTATCTGAACATTTTAAATTTATTTTTAGTCTTTTTCTTTTTTTGATGCAATCAAAACTAAATATCCAAGATTGTTTCAAGTTTTGCAATAAATAATAGTGTATCCATTCTTACTACAGTATAATAGTCCTTGCATATGGTATACTATACTTCATTTACCTAATCTGGTCTTGATTGCCATTTGGATTATGTCCTGGGTTCTGTTACTGCTAACTATACTCATATAGATATTCTTTTAATTATGTTGCACATACACAAGAATATGTATAATGTATATATATCTAGGAGTGAGTTTGGTGGATTTGTGGAGTGCACATTTCAAAAGCATAATTCCACATGACTTTCCAAATGGTTGCATCAATAAATAGTCTCAGCACAGTAGCATTTGCTAATTTGCTTTGCTCCATATTGTTGGAACTGGGTAAAACTGTTGTTTGAACTTTAAGTTTTTAAATTTTAATGAAATGGTATTATATTTCAATTTGTAGTTCTGTATTATTAAAATGATGTTTGGACATCTTTTAATATTTCATTGGCCATTCATCTTTCCCCTTTTTTGGAATGACTATCAATTTCCTTTGCCCATTTCATTATTAGATAGCTTAACTTTCTTACAGAATTTTGAGAGCTCTTTGTATAATTAAGATATAAATCCTGAGTTACGTATATTACAAACATTTTCTCAATTTTTCTTGCCTTTTCACTTTTCAGTGATCCATTTTTATAGGTATAACCTTTTTATGTTAATATAAATAAATTAATTTTTATTATATGGCTTTCTATTTTTGTTATCATAAATATACCCATATTTTGAGGTCAGAAACCGATGAATTCATATCAATAATAACAAAAATTCAAATGAATTATTCCTTTCGCTCTTGGCATGATTGTGAGCTTTACTAAAGTTAAGTACCTTTTGTTTAAAAATATAAATAAAGGTTTGGAAAGACGTATACCCTTATAATAATCCCAGAACTTAATTTTATTAAATCTCCATCCTTAACCATTCAGCATATAGTCAACATGGCTATAGCTATTCCACTTGTGCAAGGACATCAGCAATCCTTATGGTATATGGTCCCACCTTCAGGAGATCATACCTCAACTATCAACCAGTGTTTCTTTGGAAGTTTTAGGAGTGATGTGGAAAATTATCCATTTGCTTCCAGAAGCCTTAAAATGGATGTAAATAGTACATTAATTAAATTAATTCCAAAGTCCCTCTGATTCTTTGCAAATATCCAGCCACATAGTTCAGAGTCCTGGTTCTGCACTTACAACCACATGTGTGTATACATTATATATATAATCTATAGTATATATCTTCTAATAATGCAACTTCAACCTAGATATTTCCAGTTAGAATATAAGCCCCTCTGATGCAAGTACACACACACAGACAAACCATCACCACCACCACCAACAACAGAAAATTAAAATCTGAAATAAAAATCCCTCTTCTTTTGGGTTAAAGGTTAAGACTAATTAAGTTTATATCAAAATTCTTATATTATTCTCCCTTTAGCCAGGTAAATGCTTGAGTCCTAAGCAAAGCTATGACTCTTTCTGTAGCTGCAACCTTAAATTTGTGAGGTCAAGCATAATTATTTCAAGACTTTATAATATGAATTATTTTATCCCTCTTGCTCTTATATTTCTCACAATTTTTAGCAAAAATTTCAGTCAAGTTAAACAGGAATACAGAAAAAGACACACAAACATATATAAACATTTTTTCATTACATTAACATATTATATAATCAGTATCTAGCCAGAATAAGAAAATGAGACCTCACTCACACTATAAAGCCACATCATGTCCTTCCCGATCATGATATCCTCCCCTCACACCCCAGAGAACCACCATATTGATATTTAAAACCATAGTTTAGATTTGCCTATTTTTGAAACTCATGTAAGTGGAATCATAGAGTATGTTCTTTTGTGTTTGATTTCATTCTTAAAGTATGTCCTTTCATCTGTATTGAAACAGTACTTGCTCACTGATTTTTATTGCCACAGATAATTTCATAATATAAACTATAATTTATTGATCCATTATCCAGTTGGTAGACATTTTTCTATAGTCAGAGATATTTTTAATAAAAACTAAATATACTTGCATATATCTTTTGGTGATTACATGTTCACATTTCAGTTTAGTATATATGTAAGACTCTAATTATCTGATCACAGAGTATGTTTTATGTTCAGCTATAATATATACCACCAAGAATTTCCCTAACTGTCCATACACATCTCACTATACATGCAGTGAATGAGAGTCTCAGTTGTTCCATTTTTTTCCAAAACTTAGTATAACCTGTCCTTTTAATTTTCGTCATTCTGATTGAGGTGTGAAGATATTATATTATGGCTATAACTTATTTATTTGATAGATAGAAAAGTTAAGTATCTTTTCACATGTTAAGTGACCACTAGATCCATCCTGTGTGAAGTTCAGGACTTCTGTCTTTTTCCCGTGAGTTGTCTGCCATTTTCTTCTTTACTTAAAGAAGTTTTTAAATGTATTCTGATACAATTCCACTGTGGTACATTGCCATTATAATATCTGAAATTTTGATTTGCTTTCTCAGCACCCTAAAGTTTTTTCTCAAATAGAATTTCTTCAACTCATAGTCCAATTAACTTTTTATAGTCAGAATTTTCTGTCCTTTTAAGAAATATTTGTCTACCAAAAGCTCATGAAAATATAGAGAAATTTTTCAACATTCTCCTCTAAAAGATTTATAGATTTACCTTTCTTGTTTAGATTTTTTAATCCATATGAAATTGTTCCTTTGAAGAATAAAAGTGAGATCAATCCATATTCATTCATGCCCCCTCAGATTCATGTCTATTTGTTTCAGTGCCATGATATACACATGACTATATTCCACTGTTCCATTAGACTTGATTTCTTATCTTAAGCTACAGGTGGCAAGTATTTCCGTGGAAATACAGATTATTTACCTGTCTTCTTTGCAGTTCTTCATTTTCCTAGAATTCTCAAATTTTTGCTTCCTTGTTCTTGGTTGATTTAAGAGTTCTAGATACTTTAACACACACATGCACAGTTGCACACACACACTTTGTATATATGAATAATAAATTATTGATTATATGTATCATTTTAAAATTCTATTCTACATTGAAAGTTGTGTAGTAAAAGCAGCAGACATAAAGACTTGGCAAATAACCTTGCCAGAATTCAGTACATCTCTGCAGAGCAATCCCAGTACCAAAGTTCCCTATGGGTTTGGCTGAGGCTTTTGGGACTTTTTCATCTGTTCAATCATGTTTCCTTTAGTTTCTCACAGGTATTGTTTCAGAGCCTGATTTTTAGTGAATGTGGTCTGTGATATAGATAAGGTACACACAGACACACTGACACAGACACACGCACACACAAGCATTGCATTTGTACTTTTGTGTTCATCTGTTTTTCCTTAGCAACTTTATTGTACCTAGGACTTGCTATCTCTATGTCTTGCCTTGTTTGCATAGAGTAGAAAAAATTAGTAAGGTACCCCAAAAACTCAGAAATCAGGTCATTAGTCCTACATTTGCCATTTCAGAAAACAAATCAAGCCTTGGCTTCTAGAAAAGTTGCTCCATAAAGATTTTATTTGAAAGGTTCAATGCTTGGTAATGGAGTGGTGGTGGTTCTGGTCATCAGGGCCTATATGAAGTGCCTTTGTTTCCTATTCAACCTACTCAATGAAATGTAAGACGTGAACTCTGCCTGTCACAGTCAATGAGAATTTTAAGCTAAAAATACACTAGTGCCATTAGTACATGTGACACAAGCAATCTTTAGCATGGCAAATACCATTCTGCTCAACTAACATAAAAAGATATACGATATTATCTCTGCCAAGCTTATTATCCAGACATAGCTGCACCTGTGTTGTTCCATATCAATGTTCTACAGAAGTCTCCTTTATTTGGCTAAGATGGCCACTATGAGCCACACATTTTCTGGGGCCAAGGTGACTGGTATATATGCTTATTCTGCAAAGGCCTATAGGTAGCTGTTGAGAAAAATAGCTTCTTTATCTTTTCTGAGATGCTAGGTTTTACTTACGTGAGATCTTCAACTTTTTTCTTTTAAGTTCAGCACTTAAAATCTGTTGCATATAGTTGTCTGAAACAACTACTAGGCTATGGCCAAATATGCCATAAAATGCACTGATCTGCCATATTGAAAATGCTGCTTGTTTGGCATTTAATGACTAATGCCACATGTCCAGATTCTAACAATTAAAACCAAACAGCATAATTTAAGCGAGCCTCATGATTATAAAATATTGCCAAAAGCCAACTGTGTAAAGGGTAAAGCCATATGCTGTCTGCTCCAAAAGAGTCCTTATGTTTTTCACCTCCAAATAGCTATCCTTTCTAACACTGTTCTGATTGTAATTTACCCCCCAAATCCTTGGGAATAGAGCCTGCCCTTGTAACAGTATGAAATAAAGAGCAGAATGTATGCTACCAATGGCTGATTTATTCAGAAGAGGTAGAGGAAAGAGACAAAAAAGTTAGATACATCCATTGCTTCCCTCAAAACTTAACAATTAGATATATCACTCTAGATTACTGTACTATAAATTATTGGATTCTATTTGATTTCACAACTATTCTAACCCCATAAAAATACATCTATATTGTCTGGAAGATTCTGTGGAAAATAACTCTCTCTCTGTTGAAAATTTGGTTGATAGTGTCTGTAAAATTATTTGAAACTAGTATTTTGTATGTTTGTTTAACATGTGTAAAAGGGATAATACCTGAAAAAGTATTTCCTTCATTTTGGGCATGTGTTCTCTATGTTAATTTCTCATCTTCTCTCACTTTAATGATTTTTTTCTTAACGTGTTGTTTACTGAGAGAGGTAAACTAACACCTATTATGATTATGATTTATTGAATTTTCATTAAAAATCTCTAATTTTGGATTTCTGCATTTTGATGCTATCCTATTGGGTATAGATAAATCTAATAATTTCCATTTTCTTCTCAAGTTTAAGTGTTTATCTTTATATCATTACAATTTTTACTTAGAGAAAGTGTTTTAGTCTTTGTATCTTCTTTGTCAATATAGAATAATATATTCAGAACAGCTTTCAGTTAGCTAGTATTAACCAGTTATCTCTCTTTTAAAATCCTTTAATACAAAACTTTCAGTGTTCCTAGATTTTAGATGTGTCTCTAGCAATTAGCAAAAGACTAGAGATTTAAAAAATCCACTCTCAAAATATTTGTTTACCTATCAGCTATTCTCTCTCTTTCAAGGTGCCTGTCATTACTCATAAATTTAAATTTGTTGCCTATATCTTATTTGTCTCTCCCTTTGTTTCATATTTTCTATTTCACTTATTTTTTTTATTCCCACCATATTAGGATTTGATGGAGCACAGTTTTGTAATTCACAGATTTCTACCAATCTTCAAGTCATGTATTCTACTTATTTTCTAATAATGAGTATTTAAAATTTAATATATATGTTTATACTAATAATCTAAAATAAATCAGTACTTAACTGTGAACAAGAGATTCACAGGAAAAAAAAAAAGGCCAATTCCAGATTTGGTACAGAAAGGTGAAAGATAATCCTGAAATTTCTAGGCATACCACAAAGAAAATCATACCACAAAGTACTCTAAGATACCACACTTAGAGTACTAAACTTTATCAGAAGGATAGAGGAAACAAAGTGAGGGATTCTTCCCTTTGAGCAAAGATCAGACGGTCTGATCATCAACAAGAATTGCACTCGAAATGAAATTAACAACATGAAATGTGTGTTAATGCCTGGGTTTATAATGACACTGAAAGAAAACAGTCAGGGTAGGAATATACTAAATGTTTAACTCTTTATTTTGAAAACTGATCCTAGTTTTTCTGCCTCTCCTATAATAAGAGTACCTCAAAGTAACCAAAAAGCTGATTACACCAGATAGTTTCTCTTTTTATAAAGTAATTTTGTATGTAAAAAAGAACTTTAAAATAAGAATATAATAATTTTTCAGTCCCTTGTTAAAGGATGGTTCTAAACAATAATATTAAGCGTTTGCTAATATCACACAAATGAGACAGTAAATAGAAATCAGAACAACACTTTGAAATGACCTTGTCAATTACTAAAGTCTTGAGGTCCTTCTACCAATGTACAGAAATTACACAAGACAGAGAAACCTGCTAGGTGTGTTAAATGACGGGTTGGGGATATTGTTAGCAAAATTCAATTCTCAGAAATTTTATCAAACAGATAACCCCATTCTATCAGTAAGTAAACTGTAACATGCACACACACACCCCCCACAGTTTAAACCTACAATTTAAAAATGTACTAGATATAAAAACCTGTTTGTATTAGTCAGGGAAACTTGGCCATGTATTGACTATTTACTGATAATTAATCTATTTTTAAACTTTATAATAATGGTATATTTTAAAGAATTCTTATATATATTTTGTATTAAATGACATAGATCCTAGATTTATTTCAAATTAATCTAACAGAGGATTTCTAATATGAGATAACAAATCAGACAAGAATAGCCATGCTTTGATAACTGCTAAAAGTAAATGATAGATGCATATATGAGGTTGTTACAATATTTTTCCATTTTGGAATATGTATGAGGTTGTTATGATAAAAAGCCTTTTACTTTTAAAGATCAATCTTGGAGTCCCTGGGTGGCTCAGCTGGTTGAATGTCCAACTTCAGCTCAAGTCACGATCTCGCCATTCAGAGGTTCAAGCTCCACAATGTGCTCTGTGATGCCAGCTCAGAGCCTGGAACCTGCTTCAGATTCTGTGTCTCCCTCTCTCTCTGTCCCTCCCTTTCTCATGCTCTGTTTGTCTCTCTCCCTCAAAAATAGATAAACATTAAAAAATTTTTTTGAAGATTAATCCTTATGTGTACTGTTTTTTTCTTTGTTCATACAGCGGAAATTTCTTTGGACAGAGTTTATTAATAGCCAATTAGTTCAGTTTTTCTTTGTCTGAAATTTCTTTATCCTTAAACTAAAGGTAATTTTGCTTTCTTTGGTAACAATATTTGGAAAGGAGAAATGAGAGGGCAATTATCTGCTTACCTATTTATCATCTTTATTGTGCACTGAATAAAGTTCATTTCTGAGGGTTAATTTCTCCCAGCCTTCTGGGTTGTATCATCTGGTAGCTACTAACTACTCAAGATCCTTACTCTAAATTGTGTCATATACTCAAGTCAGAAGTAGAGTAGTTAATTGTTTACTGTTTATCTCCTCCAGTAGAATGTAAGTTGTATGACTAGGAAATTTTTTTTCCTTCCTCTAAAACATACCCTACCAATTAAAACAGAGCTTGCCATATTGTGAACTACTACTACTACTACTACTACTACTACTATTAATAATAATAATGAACCTAAAAATGAATGCATAAACGTTGTTATATGAGAAAATTTCACCCAAAGCCATTTATAGAAATCTCTTTAGTGACAGCAGTATCAAAATCATGTTTTTATTATTTCCTGTGTAACTGAAGAAATACAGGGGAAACAAACACCCAAGGCTATTTCTAATTAAACATTAGTGTCTGAGATCAACAATATAGCTAATAATATCATTCATGATTTTCTAGTACTTATTTCTTTTTAAAATTTTTAAAATTTATTTCTGAGAGAGAGAGAGACAGTGTGAGCATGGGATGGTCAGAGAGAGACGAAGACACAATCTGAAACAGGCTCCAGGCTCTGAGCTAGTTGCCAGCCCGGAGCCCGACGGGGGGCTCAAACCCACGAACTGTGAGATCATGACTTGAGCCGAAGTCAGACGCTTAACCAACTGAGCCACCCAGGTGCCCCTTGAGTTATTTTCTTTAAAACAAGTAAGAACTGTGTAGTTATTTTAAAATTTTTAAAATTAGAAAGAGTTATACGATCTATGCCAGACATTCTGGATGAAATACCACTGCAAATTCATGCCTGACTGACTGAAGAATGCCATTTTCTCGGCATCAGTATGATTTGTGGACCATGGAAAATTAACAAAAATAGCTTTGGAGAGGGCCACAAAGGAATTTTATCTTTATCATAAGTTTGATAGGAATATTTAAGTCCCAGACATGTGGTAATATGTTTTTTGGGGGGGTGAGGAAACTCAGTTAGCGTTTTATGATTTCCATAAACAGAAATGCTTGGAATACTTTTAGAGAAAATGAATTTCTGGCAATGTATCAGAGTTTTAAACTCTGGCAACTGAGATTGGTTTCCTTCATTACTTGAAATACATTTCCCCAAAATTATTAGTATTTTGATAATTTCTTTTGAGGCCACTGAAAAAAAGAGGAGGGCAAAAATGACAAGAAGTTCCTGTCCAAAAAAAAGAGGAAAGAAACACAGAAACCCAAGAAAAGATTGTTGGGAAATAATACTACATTGTTTCTAAGAACAGAAATTAAAAGCTTTTTGACACCATATCTTTATAATTATTCACTATAATTAAAGTGAATTCACTATAATTTTGATAATTTTGAAACTAATCATTGAATAAGTGACGGATGTACCGTCAATTGTAAACAACCTAAAAACCCCATCAACCACGCTGCAGTCAATTAAACTGTTGTGCATAAATGCAGCAAGACTTTCCAATGCTTTATTCTCTGACTATTCATGAGCGTAATAGACCGTGCTATTTCAATGCAAAATGCAGTCAGCTCTTTATTATCCTCACTAATGGTGCAGATAATCCAAAGTGTTAGATAATCCCCAAACCATTTATTGTGGCATAGAAATAGACCTTTTAAGGTTAAAAAAAATCCTTTTTAAAATTGGAGTTGATTTATCCACTGAGAGTTATACACATCTGAGACCTTTCTGCCCTTGCATCCAGCAGACAGGGATGAAGTTTCTCCTAGCTCTGTATTAATACTACAACTTTAAGTCTATTATTTTTATTCAATGAGGCATTATTTTACAACACTTATATAGAATGTGTGATTGACTGATTGATTTTACTTAAGTTTCTAAATAAGAGGTAGGTATACTTTTTTTTTTTCATAAATGTAATGGATTCAAATTTCTTCTAGAACCTGTTATGCCCTTGAAATAAAAACTTTTGAATTGGGGTTTGAGAAAAAAATATTACATTCATTCTTTCACCTCCAGTCTTCCATAATACTCTTCTCTATGTTATATAATATTTTCCTTTACCTAATTGGCATCCAGTAAATGTGCATTATTATTCAAAATTGAACAGCAGGATAAGTTTTCATTGTAAGAATCCCTCCTTTACAGAGCCACAACTGAGAAGGGTGCTACAAATTCTTTTATAAGAAAAGTTAACAGAAAACTAGGGCACAAAGAGATGAGTTAACTTGCTAAAGGTCAAGAAAAGAGAAATAATGAGTACTTTTTTTTCTTTAATGTGCCATTTTAGTCAAAGGAATGCTAGAATGTTCTGCATAATGTTGGATAATTCCAGCCAATTTCTACTTAAGTTTGAATTTAATTTAACTCTAGGATCCTTCTTCTCTTATGTGTTCTTCTTAAGAATGGTAAATTCTGGCTGAAAATTTGCTTGGCCTTTTTAAGCATTATTTTGTTTCCCTGAACAGAAACTCATGGACTATAGGAGAAGACTGTTTCAGAAGTGTACTTGATAACTGAGGTATATTAGCTGGAGATTTCACATTAATTAAGGGAAATCACAGTAAAAAATTTTATCATTTTCTAGAGAGCATTTATTTCTCATTTAGCTTCCTTGTGACCACAGAAAAATATGTATTGAAAATTACATTTTCCATTCAATTATACCTAAGTGTTATGCCCAGTTGAATGCTAAGTCTACTCTGTAATCAGAGAGAGAACAATTAGAAATTGTTGTGTATAATTACTCAATTTAATATTTATTGCATACCAATGCTTAAAAAAGGGAGCTTCAAATGGGTCACTATTAAAATGAGGCTTAAGGTATTTAAAATGACCACATGCTAAAGAAAAGTGACACTGATATTTAGGAAACTCATTAATATTAACTAATAATGATGTTTTAATCATGAAAGATGTGCATAAGAAATAAAATTTACTTTTTACTAATAATTTTATTATTGCTCAATTTTATAACAAACTCAATTCCAAATAAAACCACCAACACAATATTTAAATTGTAAGGAAACAATATTTTAAACCGCTCAATGAATGACCTTTATAAACTGGCCACTGACCTCACTAGACAAGCAAATATCTTCTGTTCTCTTTTTATAAAAGAAGTTCTCCTTTTTGCTAAATATGGTAGGAAAATGGGAACATATCCCTTTAAAACACTCCCTACCGCCACCTCATGGTCAAACATGTGACACCTATTAGGTGAACAACAGGAAATCATCAGTATATGACCATTTTTTAATTAAAGAAGCTTGACAGTCTATTCTAGTTGAGAATATGGTAAAGGTCATTTCAAAATTGTAAGATTATATATAAGATTATTACTTTCTAGTAATGAATGTCATCAATAATTATGAATAGCATTTATTGAGAATTTATCAAATTCTGGGAATTTTTGCATTAACTATCTCTCTTCATGTACCACTCTCTAGTGGGTAAATACTATTATTGTCTTTATTTTACTAACCAAGAGAATTGACTTTCAGAGAGTTTAAATAACTTGACCTAGAGTATAAGCTATAAATAAGAATCAGTGTAAGTCTTTTAACTTATGTTATTTTTTTGTTATGATATTGAAACATTTTCTATATTTCTCCTGTAAATGAGGAGCCATGGTTCATAGTCATGGTAACTGATATTTTATTTTATATATAAAATGGAGGGAAAAAAAACATTCTTCCCAAGACATGGAAGTCCCCAGAAGGTTTTCCCTCCTTTGGAAGAGCAGGACTTAATATTTGCAGGGAAAGACTCTCCCTTTGTTATGTAGGTACTGCTTCTGATCGGAATTAGCAGGCACCTAAGGCTAGGGCACTGTAAAAAAAATACTCAGAAAAGTGAACTTCATTATTTTCGTTGAGAGAGTTAGGGCATTTCTAGGAGGGATTAATGACCAAGACCATCAGAAATAAGGGAGAGAAGCACTGTTTATCGAAGAAGAGCAGCAAAAGAGAAACTGGAGGTAGGGGGAAGCATCCATAAGGGGCAAGCTCCCAAATGCCTAGAAAACATTCTGGTCACTCCTAAAGGCCTAGATGCTAAGGAAGTGCCTTTCTATGAGAGAAAAGAGCTCTGGGACCAAAAGTCAGTTCGCTTTTTAAAGTAATGCTCTAAATTTTATCTAGATCCTTTGTCATTCCCATTCAAGACAAGTGGCTGAGGAAGTGTTCTAAACATTGCTGGGGCTGACCTACCTGATTATCATTTAATACACATCTAACTTCATCTGTATTTCAGGTTACCAGGGGGCAGAGGATCTACTACAGTATTGATATTATTTACTAAGAGGATGTATAAAAATAATCTCTTCTGAAAGACAACTAGGGAAAAGGGAAAATGAGTAAAAAGAGGATTTACATAAAACTATTCACTCCCAGTGACTATTTATGTACTTTCTCTTATAGTATTAATTCTCTTAAGAGCCAAACTTTCAGATAGATTTGTGTTAATTTAAATTTGCTTTATCTACCTGTTCACCTCCCATTCATTGTACCACCCTTGAGAATTTGGCTACTATACCTACTATAACTGACAAAAATATTCTTGCCGGGTAACAATTTTTTGCTTTTTTTGTTTGTTTGGTTGGTTTTTTTTTTTTACTAAATCCAACGTACACTTCAGTTGTTACCTGTCTTGAAATCTCAGTGGCATTAACAACTCTCCTTGGAATATTCTCTTACCCAGGTTTAATAATAAATAAGTTTTCCTGCTTCACTTGACATTTCTTTAGCCCTTCCTTTTTTCTATCCTTCATGGATAGATAGCACTTCCTTTCTCTCATGTCTTTGTTTTCCCTTTTGATTTAGACCCTCTTCAGCAAAATTCACCTAAAGCTATGGTTTCATTACATTTTGACTATACATTTCCAGCTAAATATATTAAACATCTTCACATGGATGCCTAGTGCCACCTTAAACTTCATCTAAAAGAAAACTCATTATTTTCTCCATCAAAGCTTCTCCTCCAGTGTGTTTCTATAGAAGACTGATCTTAATCTCGTCCACCTAAGTTGAAAACAAAAAATGCTCACAGCAATTTTGACTTTCATCTCTCTTTTTCTTCCTTTAATAACCAAAGTCTGTGAATTGCTTTTGCTAAATAGTTCTCCAGTTTTCAACAACTCAACCAGTTTAGAGAGTGGCCATCCTTCATTGGAATTACTTCATCAGTCTCCCTCCAATACAGTCTTCTCGCCTCCAATTCAGATACTATACTGTATACAGAGAATGCCTCCAAAAACATATATTTGAGGGGCACCTAGGTGGTTCAGTCGGTTAAGCATCTGATTTCGGCTCAGGTCATGATCTCACGGTTCGTGGGTTCGAGCCTCGCATCAGGCTCTGTGCTGACAGCTAGCTCAGAGCCTGGAGCCTCTTTCAGATTCTGTTTCTCCCTCTTTCTCTGACCCTCCCCTGCTCAACACTGTATCTCTCTCTCAGAAATAAATAAAAACATTAAAAAATTAAAGAAAAACAAAAACATACATTCGACTGGATTACTCTTTTTTATTTATTTATTGGATTATTACAACATCTAAATGTGGCATGATCAGGGTTCTATTTACCTTTCCACTCTCAACTCTTATTATCATTTCATTTTTGCATATTTACCATCTATCAGTTATTCAAACATGCCACTGTTTCACCCTGGCTTCATCTCTTTGGAACACTTCTGCACTTTCTCTGAACTCATTGATGACATAGTGCTTATAATACATTTATTACATCACTTAGGTTTCATTTATTCTCAAATAGGTATCATTTCTTCTCAGAATCCAAAGTCTTGGTCAACTTTAGGCCAAGTCTACCCTAGGTTAGAAGGCCTTCCAATGATACTTTTACACCCATTATACCATATTTTAGCTGTCTTTCCTTTCCTTGTTTGATCTAAGGAAATATCCATAGGAATATTTATCATTGTTGTACCTGATCTTAGAAAAGTGCCAGAACATTACAAGTATTCAGTAAATAAGTGTTGAATGACTAACTGACTGATATTAATATTTTTTAAAGATTTAGTAAAGCAGCATCAGGTAATTTACTTTTAAGAAAAAGAAAGTATTTAGCCTTTGTTAAAGATAAGTAAAAGGTTTAGTTTTCTTTTTAAGGAAGTACAAAAAAAATTCTATGCTGCTAAAGTGGGAGAATTATGCCTAGCTCTCCCTGTGGTGTCTAGAACATCAAACCAGTGAGCATAGACTCAGTCAGATTTTTAAAATTGCAAAATAAATAAATGAGTAAATAAATCATATAAACTAGATAAATAAAATCAAGGGACTGTCTGTATGCCTAAAAAGTACTCCACTAAGTTAATATATTATGAAGTTTGCAGTCTGCTTCCCTGAATGATTTCCAGGGAACTAAATGAAGAAAGCACCAACCATTACAAGATAAACTTAAGGATGGAACTTCAAAATACGAAGTGATGAAAAAGGCTTTGTAAGATTTATGGTTAAGACAGTATATATTGGTATCTTTGAATGCCAATAAAGTCCATAAAAACACATAGGAAAAAATGAATAGTTTATACAAGATGACTTTTCTGCTATGTATGTAACCAAAATATAAATTTTTTTAAAAAGACACAATAAATTTTGAGTCGGATCATTACCAGTTAAAATTACACACACACACACACATATGAAGCAAGAGAGATCATACACACAGCCTCCAAATCTACATGTAAATGGTAGTAAAACTATGACTCAAACCAGAAAGAGTCAAGAAGTTCATATGCAAAGATAAAACATAATTCACACCACTGGGTTTCCATGGCTCCATCTGAAATTCCTCCAGAGAATCTTAAGTCCATGTCTAGAAGCAAATAAGCCTGAGGAAACCTAAGATTCTCTTAAAAATGTTTTTAATGTTTTTATTTATTTTTGAGAGAGAGAGAGAGATACAGTGTGAGCAGGGGAGGGTCAGAGAGAGAGGGAGATATAGAATCGGAAGTAGTCTCCAGGCTCTGAGCTGGCAGTCAGCACAGAGCCCAATGGGGTCTTGAACCCACAAACCATGAGATCATGACCTGAGGTGAAGTCAGATGCTTAACTGACTGAGCCACCCAGGAGCCCCAGGAAACCTAAGATTCTCTATCACCACTTAGGCAAATGAAATACCACAAGACCACAGACAAAAGTGTAGACTAATCCTTCACAGCAACATAATGTGCAACCCTGTGTACTCAGGGAGTAAAATCTATTTAAAACTGCATTACACAACTACAGTATATCTACTCAGAAAGAAAACTATTTTTTTAATGGCTTGCTCACTGTCGCTATTTCCTTTAGCAACATACTTAGTAAAATTACATTTGTGATTATTACAAAGAAGTAAAATTATAAACACAGTCATCACAATAACATCATTGAAAAAATCCTAAATTATTCTTTTTAGAGTAGAAAACACTAAAAATTGTGTTTTAAAAAAGGCATCGTTCCAGTAAGACAAAGGTTTAAAGAAATTATAGATGTCTTTTCCCCCTTCACTTAATCATATTAGCAATCTAAGTAAAACCTTCTAAATGCTTTCTGGAGTTATTGATTCCCGTTGTAAAAATCTATCTGAACTATATCATAGAGTCATTAGCAGGTAATGTTATGCCTCACAAATTATGTACTGACAGAATTTACTGGTGAGGTAAGAGAATCAGGACTCATTGCCCATTCGCTCAACTAATTGTTGCTACTGTGTGCATTTTAGTGCATGCAGTTTCTGCAAAACAGCTTTTAATGAGGCCATTAGTCTTTTTCTTATATTATTCCCCTAATTCCCTTCTATATTCTTTAAAACCCTAATCAGCAAAATCATTTACAAAACCACTTTATAAAGTGAAACAGTTAACTGTAATGTGGTATCAATGGACTTAAGTGTTATACCTTTAATATGTGTATATTGTACTATTCAAAGGGAGTCAAGTCCATATATTTATTCAGTAAATAATAATAATGGTCTTAATAAGGTATTACGCATATTTGATGAGCTTTTAATGTGAAACATATTTCCTAATATAGAAAATATACCAAAAGCCATCTTTCAATTCTAGTAATTATCTTTCCAAGAATCTTAAGAGCAGGAGCTTCCAAATTAATACTAATGAATTATACATCAATGAATTCTTTGGAAGAATCCCACACATCCAAAAGAGTTAATATTGAATATGAAATAGACATGCAAATGAACTGTGGTAAGGCATTAAAAGTATATAAATGCTGGCCAAAATAGTTAACTATTCCCAATGAAATAGGATAACTGCAACTCAACAGATTTAAATTCTAGGCCCAAGGGTAACAAAAATATAGATTAAAATAGGATGGTCTTCACTACAATTTTCAGAGGAATCACTGTTTTATGAGATGACACTATACAAATAGTACTTCTAGGGCCTAATGCCATTAACAACCAAATAGCAAAATCTAGAGCCAATGTAAAACTCACATGAATACTTTATATTTTAAATAACACAAAATGCTTATAATCTTGGGTATTATGCTTTCATTTCAATAATATTGAAACTTCACTTTGGTTTAAAGTATTCCGGTGGGAAAATGTCTGTGAATATTTAAGTATTCATTAGATATGTTGACTCTGAATTCCCTTCTACATACTAAAAATCGAAATGATTTCACCTGAACATCCTAAACCCAAATACTATATGTGACTGTGTGTATATGTGTATCTGAATATAATATGAAACAATATAATTATATTGTGCAACAATTGTGCCAGTAATTAATAACCAACAAGTGAATTCTAAATCTATATATAACAAGTCCATATCTTTTCTCCAAGCTTTAGAATTGCATGCTCTTCATCTAGATGCCTCACCTATCTTCACCTTAACATATAAATGTTAAGGCCTCTTCACAGGCCTTCTATTTTGTATTCCGCCCTTCTCCTTCTCCCATACATAATTTCTCACACAGATATTAGAATGAATAGAAAATTATATATGTATTTAACCAATATTTTGGCCAGAGTATGTGCAATTAAACCTACATTCCTGATCTTAGTCAACAAAATCATATAGGATTTGTCCACAGATGCTCTCCAGTTTCATTTCCCTAGAACTCAGCCACAGGTATTTTAGGCCTTAGTTTCTTTGCAGATACTCTCCCTCCTTGCCTGGAATGCCAACCCATTTCCTGTTATTCTCTTCATAAATCATTATGCATTTTCAGGGAACATGATGGTCACCTTGTATACATACAGTATGTTGTCTTATACTCCACTCTCAGGAGAGTATTATTTCTCATGTAATACGGAATAAATATTTATGTCTATCACATTAGCCTGTCAACTGCTTGATACTTTGTCTAGTTCACTGCTACCATTTCTGTTACATTGCCATATATATGATAACTGCTCAATAATTATTTTATAAAATATAGGCATTTTCACATTTCTTCCACATATATTCTATACTAAGGCCTGGAGGAACAACTCCAGGTTTAGGGGCTAAGAAGTTTTGGCTAACTCCTCAAGTCAATCACCTTCTGTGTCACAATGACACAGTGACTTTGATATTAGAAAAACTAAGCCTATCAACACATCACATTTTATGGCGATAGAAATAGACTGAAGAACAGACATTGCCCTAATACAGAAAAAGAAAAATTAAAAAGGTATTTTGGAGAATTCTCTTGTGTTTATAACAGAATTTCAGTAAATAATTCCATTTTAATATGAACAACAGCATTTGGAGATGCTGCTAACTTACCTATTCTATTTTTTACATCTAGAATTCGTTTCACTGAGTAAGCTTACATTTAAATTTAGCTTATTATTATTACTTACACCAATTTCAACCAAAGACAGCTGGAGAATCAATGGGCTGAACTTACAATTTAAAAATAATTTCAAATACATGTCTTTTTTTAATGTTTCTATGACCAATCCAAAGTTATGTCCTCAGTGATCTACTTTTCCTTTCTGTACCACTTCTTCCCAAATGCTTCCCTTAAATATCCCCCAAATTAGTTCTGTTCTGATCCCTTTCTGCTTCATCTTAAATGCTTTACATTTTGATTTCATACAGCTCTTGTCATTATCACAAGGAGAAGTTCCATTTCCAAGGCAACTAAGAGTAGTAAAAAGACTTCTGTCTCATTTGGGTTTCTTCTACTGAACTGGTCAAATTCAGAACACCTCATGGAAATAATAAAAATGTCATAAGAATGTAAATATATTTCAGCATCTTTCTTGCTATTTTTCTGCTCCTCCACAAGATGTTTTAAGCTTGCCTAAATTTCTCAAAATAAATTACTACCTTCCAACTAAACTAACCTAAACTTTTATTAAATTTAAATAAATCTTACTCTTGATTTATATTTTCTATTCAACAAATATGAGTCCAGCTTACTTTCAAGCGGGGCATGAAGTTAACATACAGAAAAGGCCAAAAAAATTAGAATTGGTGTGAAACGGAGTTGGAAACTTGACTGCATATGCCTAATCACCTTCTCATTCTAAAATTCCTCTGTAATGTGAGTCAGTAAAACTTCTCTGTATTCTAACCCACCTCAAGTTTTGTTTTTCATTACCAGCAGTCAAAATTATTCCAACAAACACAATCTCAAAAATACTACCAGATATAGATATACAGACGGATGATATAAATGTCTTATAGTAACACAATATCTGTGTACCTTTCCATATCTTATCATTACATGTTTTAGGAATGGAGAAAACAAAAAATTATCTTGTTAAAAAGAAGACATAACATTTTTTTCAAGGACAGAACATTAAGAATTTTTTTAAATGTTTATTTACTTTTTTAGAGAAAAAGAGAAACAGAGCACAAGCAGGGGAGAGGCAAAGAGAGAGGGAGACACAGAATCCCAACCAGGCTCCAGGAGCTTAGCTGTCAGCACAGAGCCTGATCGGAGCTCAAACCCATAAATGGTGAGATCATAACTTGAGCCAAAGTCAGACACTCAACCGACTGAGCCACCCAGGTGCCCCTGGGACACATTTTTAGAGGATTTTTAGGTTCCTTTTTATGGCCGAATGATATTCCATTGTATGGCCATAACGCATTTTGCTTATCCATTCATCAGTTAATGAACATTTTGATTGTTTCCACTTTTTGGCATTAGAAACAATGCTGTGGGGTATATCTGTACATTTTTGTGTGACCATTTTGAGTTTTCAGTTCTTTTGGGTGTGTACCTAGGAGTGACCAGCTAGGTAATATGGTAACCATATGCTTAAATTTTTGGAGGAAATGCCAAACTGTTTTCCATAGTAGCTGCACTATTTTATACTCTGAGTAGTAAAATATGAAGCATCCAGTTTCTCTACATTTTCTCCAACATTTGTTATTTTTCATTGTTTCATTATTGGCAACCTAATAGGTGTGACACATGTAGAACATAGATAAACTTTGAAAAAATATGCTAAGTGAAAGAAGCTGGACATAAAAGGTCTTATTTTATACTATTCTATTTATAGAAAATGTAGGTATTTTTATGTGAACACATTTCAAAAATTTTTCTAATTGATATTTTCAAATAAATAATTTGTCCTTTATTTTTGTTTCTTTTTCTTTCCCTAATTTCATGTCATCTCTATATTTTCTATCTTTTTTTAGTTTGTAATGTTTACATTTACCCTACTAAACTGTATACTTACTTCTTATATTTTTAGCCTTTCTCTGATAATTAGCTAAATATTTCAGGCATTCCTTCTTAGGAGTGTTTTAGGCCATGTATAACATAGAACTTTCCATTTTTTAGTTGGTTATAGGTAAACTGCACTTAATTTCCTTTTAACTTTTGTATATTTAATAGGATTTCAAATTTTCAATAAGGTAGAGTTTTAAAATTTTGCTCTGTTTTTGTTACATTATGGTGAAAGAAAAATACATACATATGTGTACATATGTAATGTATATATATGCATAGACTTTACTTTAAAAAAAGTTTCAGTTTCTCACCAAAATTGAAGGGAAAGTAAAGCTATTTCCCCAATAACTTCTGCCCCAACACATATACAGCTTTCCCCATTATACCAGGGCAGCATATCTGTTAAAATTGATAAACCTATATTGATATTCATACTCAAAGTCCAGAGTACATTATGATTCATTCTCGGTGTTATATATTCTATGTATTTGGACAACTGATGAATGATATGTATCCATTATTATGATATCATAGAGTAATTTCAATGGCCCCAGAGTCTTCTGGGCTCTGCCTATTCATTATTCCCACTCCTCCTCCAATCCCTGGCAACCACTCACCTTTTTACTGTCTCCATAGTTTTGGCTTTTACAGAATGTCATATAATTAATATAGTATGTAGTCTTTTCATATTGGCTTCATTTAGTAATAATGCATTTAAGGTTATTCCATGTCTTTTCATGGCTTGACAACTCAATGGTTTTTTTTTGGCAACTCAGTTATTTTTATCATTAAATAATATACATTGCCTGGTTGTACTCCAGTGTATTTATCCATTCATCTACTAGAGGACATGTTGGTTGCTTTCAAGTTTGATTAACTATGAATAGAGCTGCTATAAAAAACAATGTAAAGGTTTTGTGTGAACAATATTCTCTAACTTCTTTGAGTAAAAACCAAGGAGGAAGACTGCTAGATTGTAGGATAAGAGTATATCTGGCTTTGTAAGAAGACACCAAACTATTTTCCAATGTGATGGTATCAGTTTTTACATTTTAACCAACAATGGATAAGAATTCCTGTTGCTCCACATTCTTTCCAGCATTTGATGGAGACAGGATTTCAAATTTTGGCCATTTTAATAGGTGTGTGGTGGTATGCCTTTGTTTTAATTTACATTTTCCTGATGACATTGGACATGGAGCATCTTTTCCTGTGCTTATTTGTCATCTGTATAACTTATCTGATGAGCGGTATATTAAGATCTTTATCCTAGTTTTAAATCAGGTCACTTGCTTTCTTATTGTTGAGTTTAAAAGTTCTCTATTTTGAGTAATAATCTATCAGTGTCTTTGGCAAACACTTTTCCAAAGTTTCTGGCTTTCGTAGGACATAGAAGAAATTTTTAGTAAGTACAGTTTATCAATTATTTTTCTTAGCATTGTATCTAGTCATCATGTTATTCAAAATCTACATTTTGTCCTATGTTACCTTTAAGGGGTTTCATAGTTTTGCTTTTTAAATTCAGATCTGTGATCCACTTTTAGTTAATTTTTATGAAGGGTGTAGGCTCTGTGTCTAGAGTCATTGTTTGCATGTGGATGTCCAGTTGTTCCAGCCCCACTAACGAAGAAACTATCTTTGTTCCATTTTATTACTTTTGCCCCTTTGTCAAAGCTCAGTTGACTATATTATTTCTTGGTTCTTTATGCTGTTCCATTGTTCTGTATGTTTATCCTTGCAATAACACAGCACTGCATGGATTATTGTAGCTTTAAATAAATCTTGAAGTTGGGAAATGTCAGTTACCCAACTTTGTTCTTCTCCCTCAATACTGAACTGGTTATGTTGGGTCTTTGGCTCTCCAAATAAACCTTAGAATCTGTTTGTCAATATCCACAAAATAACTTCCTGGGATTGCACTGAATCTTTTGATCAAGTTTGGAAGAACTGATATCTTGACAATGCTGAGTCTTTCAACTCATGAATATAAAATATCTCACAGTTTGTTTAGTTATTTTATTTCATCCATCAAAGGATTATAGTTTTCTTCGTAGACATCTTGTCCACATTTTGGTTAGATTTATACTTAAGTATTTATTTGTGGGGAGTAGAAATGTAAATAATATTGTGTTTTTAATTTCAAATTTCACTTGGTCACTGATGATATATAGGATAATATTTGACTTTTGCATATTAACTTTGTATCCTGCAACCTTGCTCTATCACTTATTAGTACCAGAAGTTCTTTGTTGATTTTTGTTGTTGTTGTTGTTGTTGTTTTGGATCATGTACATAGGTGATCATGTCATTTGTGAACAATGATGGCTTTATGTCTTCATCCCTCATATGTGTACTTTTTCTTCTCCTGTGGCATTAGCTAGAACTTCCAGTGTAATACTGAAAAGAGGCATTAAGAGGGGTAAGAGGCAAGGATGTCTTGTACCCGATGTTAATGGGAAAACTTCAAGTTTGTCACCATTACCTATAATGTTGGCTGTAGATTTTCTGTGTATATTCTTTACCAACTTGAGGAAGTTCCTGTCTATTTACAGTTATTGAGGGTTTTTATCATGAATGGGTATTGGATTTTATCAAATGATTTTCCTGTGCCTATTTTTATGACCTCTGAGGAAATAACTGCAATACCTCCTGAAGAGTAATTCTTTCTACTTTATTTTTATATAAATCCATTAGAAAAAATAACTAAATGGAAAAATGAGAAAAGAGTGTTTATAGGCAGGATACAGAACAATTATAAAATTAAACAAAATAAAAATAAAGTTCTAAATATAGGAAAATGCTGTGACTCATTCATAATCTGAAGAATATATGAAATAAAATCACAAAGTACAATATTTTACCTATTAGAGAAAAATAAACTTTGCACATGTTTGGTAAAACCAAGTGTTTACCCAGAAATTAGACACTGCTATTCTTAATGTTGTCCATGTCAACTGTGGCAACATTTTGGAAGCTGATTTGGAAATAAATGTACCAGTTACAGGAGTAATCCACCAATCTAGGAAGAGGCAGTACTTTGCCATGATGTAAATGAAAGAATATTTATGGCAGCATTGTTTCAATATCATCAAGTTGTAAATAAAAATAAATCTATCAAAATAGGACTAACTAAATTAACCATGGTACACGTTTAAATTAAAATACTATAAAAACTTTAAAGCAAATGATTCACACTATCTGTCCTGATATAAAAATTTTATAAAATATGTTATTAACTGGAAATCAGGTGACACAACAATATGTATAGTATTTTGTTTTAGCGGTACCTGGGAGGCTCAGTCAGAGGAACGTCTCACTCTTGGTTTTGGCTCAGGTCATGATGTCGTGGTTCATGGGATCGAGCCCTGGGTCAGGCTCTAGGATGAAAGTGTGGACTTGCTTGGGATTCTCTTTCTGCCCCTTCCCTCCCCAAAATAAATAAACAACAAAATAAAATAAAATAAAATAAAATAATAAAATAAAATAAAATAAAAAAATAAAATAAAATAAAATAAAATAAAAATTTAACATACATATATACAAATTTCTAATTGAAAATGTCAGTGAGTTGATAAGGCAATTGTAGTATTTATTCTATTTTTTTCTTTTTAGCATAAATTATTTTTTTTTAATTTTTTTTTTAATGTTTTATTTATTTCCAGGAGAGAGAGAGAGAGCGTGAGCAGGGGAGGGTCAGAGAGAGAGGGAGTCACAGACTGAAACAGGCTCCAGGCTCTGAGCTGGCAGTCAGCACAGAGCCCGACGCGGGGCTCGAACCCACGAACCGTGAGATCATGACCTAAGCGAAAGTCGGACGCTTAACCGACTAAGCCACCCAGGCGCCCCTAGCATAAATTATTTTATTCCATCTTATACTATTAGCTTCTATCAATTTTATAAAGTACAAATGGTGATTTAAAACTTTATTTAATTTAAATCCTTTTAAATTGAGAGGGGGCAAGATGGCGGAGAAGTAAGGAGCTCCGTACTTGCACTCGCACCCATACATTACACAGAAAAGATCTGAAGCCATTGGAAACCTTACAAAACCTGAGAGACTGGGAGAAAAAGGACGCAGAATCCACTGAGAAAGCCTTCTAACGTGAGTGCGAACCGGGGAAGGTAAAATCGGGCCGGGATCAGAGCCTCCAGGGTGGGAGGTGATCCCCCTCTACCCTCTACGGGGAGTGAGGGGAAAAGGAGAGAGTCCGAGACAGAAAAATCTCCGCTCAGTGCATAGAAAGACCGTACTTGCCAAATACCTGCACACCAGGTCCCCTCGCGACAACTGGTCCTGGGGGAGGCTGAGCACACAAACTGCTTCTTTGTGCCACTCCTGGAGGTTGGGTTTTAAAGCGGCGGTGGCGCGCCTGCCGCCATTGTAGCTCCAGGGCGGCTGGGACCCCTGAAAGAGACCCGCAGACACCGGGCGTCCGCGCTCCTGGCTGGCTGGAACTCGAGAGGGAAGGCAAAGAGCTAAAAACTGGGAAATTTGCCTGTGAGTTCGTGTTTCGGGTGACGAGCCATAGAGAGACCCGGTTTTCCTCACTCCAGCGGGCTCAGGCTACGCGGACCCGGCAGGCAAGCCCCCGCGCATGCGCGCCAGCCCGACCCAGAGAAGGAAGCAGCGATCCTGACTCCGCCCCCAGAGCTCAGCAGGGAGCCTGGAATAGCCCGAGGGGGTTGTCTGGGAAGCTGTGTCTAAGGCAACTTCAGCGGGGCGCGGACTGGGATTTGGAGATTGGAACTGGCCTGGGTTGAAGAGTGCAACCAACTTCGGCTGCGTCCCCGGAACGGGGAGTTGACACGCCAAAAAAAAAAAAGCGAGCTGCAGCGCGGGGTTCAAGAAGGGACTGGAGCACCATCACTCTCCTCCCCACAATCGCCAAGGCAGAACCCCCGCCTGAGGCATCGGATCACGCCACGCCCATCCCTGCCTGAGAGGTGCCCTCCTCCCTTTTTTTTTCTTTCTTTCCTTTTTTTTTTTTTTTCCTTTTTTTTCTTCTTTCTTTTTTTTCCCTTTCTTTCTCTTTTTTTCTTCTTCTTTCTCTTTTCTCGCTTTTTTCCCCAAAACACTGACCTGATTAACTCTGGTCGCCAGCTTGCTTAAACAATCACAACAAGTCCATTCTGTAAATGTAAATTCTACACCTACCGACTTTTTCAGCTATTTCTCTCAGGAGTAATTAGACTATATAGTTTCTCTGGATAATTCCAGCATCCTTCTCTCACCTATCCAACCATATTCTACCCTTTACCTCTTTGAAAAAAGTTTCTTATCCCTTCTGCCTGTTCATTCTATTTCCAAATCTGCCTTGTCTCACCCTGCCTTCTCTCTTTTCTCTATGCTCTTCAACCAGCACTGCATACACACGGCTATTTAACTGTAGCTGGGAAATCCAGGTATATGCTTTAAACCGTTCTTTGTCCATCGGTTTTCTTCTTTTTTCCTTTTCTTTTCCCCTTTTTGACCCTTTTATGTATTTTATGCTCCCTATTATTCGCCCTCCCTCCTCCGTCTTTTCTATTAACTTTTTCGTTTTCCCTCTCGCTTTGCATGTTAGTTGAATCAGCCTATGCGTTTGTGTGCTCCAGCTCCCTGTGTGTTTGTCTGTCTGTTTTCTTTTCCAGGGCTACCTCAATAAACAAGCTAGAGTACACAAGGTGAAGAGTCCCAAATATCACTACGAATAGGAAAATAAAATAACTAAGGTCCCAACAAGAGTGACCGAGGGATACCATTCAAAAAACAATCTCTGAAGGATAGGCCCTGGAAAGTCAAAGAGTCTTCTTGGATATAGCAATGCTCATAGAAACAGAGAGCATAACAGGTCTTTAAAACCAACAAGAGCCAGAAAGCTAACTAAAATGACGAAACAAAAGAGTTCTCCTCCAAATAAACTCCAAGAAGAAATGACAGCTATTGAACTGCTCAAAACAGATATCAGCAGCATAAGTGAACAAGATTTTAGAATAATAATGGTAAAATTAATAGCAGGGCTTGAAAAAAAACTAGGGGACATCAAAGAAACTATGGCTACAGACAGAATGGAAAATAAAAAGAGGCATGAAGAATTAAAAAATGCGATAAATGAGATACATAATAAATTAGAGGCCTCCAATGCACGGATTGAAGAGGCAGAAAGGAGAATAAGTGATTTAGAAGACACCATTATAGAAAAACAAGAAGCTGACAAAAAGAGACAAACTGATCCAGGAACAGGAAAGAAGAATTCGAGAGCTCAGCGACACAGTCAAACGCAACAATATCCGTATCATAGGAATCCCAGAAGAGGAAGAGAGAGGGAAAGGTGCTGAAGGAGTCCTGGAACAAATTATAGCAGAGAACTTCCCCGACTTGGGGAAGGAAGTCAATGTGGAAATACAAGAGGCTCAGAGGACTCCCTCAGACGTAACTTGAATCGATCTTCTGCACGACATATCATCGTAAAAATGGCAAAATACAAGGACAAAGAGAGAATTTTGAAAGCAGCTAGGGAGAAAAGGGCCCTCACATACAAAGGGAAACCTATCAGAGTGGTGACAGACCTATCTACTGAAACGTGGCAGGCCAGAAAGGAATGGCAAGAGATCTTCAATGTGATGAACAGTAAAAATATGCAGCCAAGAATCCTCTATCCAGCAAGCCTGTCATTCAAAATAGAAGGAGAGATAAAAACCTCAATAAATATAAAAGAATAGAGATCATACCATGCACACTGTCAGATCACAATGCTTTGAAACTTGAAATCAATTACAGGAAGAAGTCTGGAAAACTTCCAAAAACATGGAGGTTAAAGAACACCCTTCTAAAGAATGAATGGGCCAATCAGGCAATTGGATGTGAAATTTAAAAATATATGGAAACAAATGAAAATGAAAACACAACAATTCAAAATCTATGGGATGCGGCAAAGACAGTCCTAAGAGGAAAGTACATTGCCCTCCAGGCCTATTTCAAGAGATTAGAAAAGCGCAAGTCCAAAATCTAACAGCTCACCTAAAGGAACTAGAGGCAGAGCAACAAGAATGCCCTAAACCCAGTAGAAGAAGAGAAATAGTAAAAATCAGAGCAGAAATAAACAACATAGAGACCAAAGAAACAATTGAACAGACCAATGAAACCAAGAGTTGTTTTTTTGAAAAAGTAAACAAAATTGACAAACCTCTAGCCAGACTTATCCAAAAGAAAAGAGAGAGCACCCAAATAGACAAAATTATGAATGAAATGGACTTATTACAACCAACCCCTCAGAAATACAAGCAATTATCAGGGAATACTATGAAAAATTATATGCCAATAAATTGGACAACTTAGAAGAAATGGACAAATTCCTAAACACACACACACTACCAAAATTCACACGGGAAGAAATAGAAAACCTGAACAGACCCATAACGAGTGAAGAAATTGAATCAGTGATCAAAAATCTCCCAACAAATAAGAGCCCTGGACCTGATGGCTTCCCTGGGGAATTCTACCAGACATTTAAAACAGAATTAATCCCAATTCTTCTTAAGCTATTCCAAAAAATAGAAAGTGAAGGAAAACTCCCGGACTCATTTTATGAAGCCAGCATCACTCTGATTCCCAAGCCAGACAGAGTTCCAGCAAAAAAAGAGAACTACAGGCCAATATCCTTGATGAATACGGATGCAAAAATTCTCAACAAGATCCTTGCAAATCGAATCCAGCAGTATATCAAAAGAATCATCCACCAAGATCAAGTGGGATTCATTCCTGGGTTACAGGGCTGGTTCAACATTCGCAAATCAATGTGATACATCACATCAATAAAAGAAAAGATAAAAACCATATGATCCTGACAATAGATGCAGAAAAAGCATTTGACAAAATACAGCATCCCTTCTTAATAAAGACTTTCGAGAAAGTTGGGATAGAAGGAACCTACTTAAACATCATCAAAGCCATCTATGAGAAGCCTTCAGCTAACATCATCCTCAACGGGGAAAAGCTCAGAGCTTTCCCCCTGAGATCAGGAACACGACAGGGATGCCCACTCTCACCACTGCTGTTTAACATAGTGCTGGAAGTCCTAGCATCAGCCATCAGACACCAAAAGGAAATCAAAGGCATCAGAATTGGCAAAGAGGAAGTCAAACTTTCCCTCTTCACAGATGACATGATACTCTACATCGAAAACCCGACAGACTCCACCAGAAGCCTACTAGAATGGATCCAAGAATTCAGCCAAGTTGCAGGGTACAAAATCAACATACAGAAATCGGTTGCATTTTTATACACCAACAATGAAGCAACAGAAAGAGAAATCAAGAAACTGATTCCATTCACAATTGCACAAAAACCATAAAATACCTCGGAATAAACCTAACCAAGGATACAAGAGATCTGTATGATGGAAACTATAGAAAACTTATGAAGGAAATTGAAGAAGACACAAAGAAATGGAAAACATTCCATGCTCATGGATAGGAAGAATAAATATAGTTAAGATGTCATTACTACCCAAAGCTATCTACACATTCAATGCAATTCAATCAAAATTGCACCAGCATACTTTTCAAAACTAGAACAAACTATCCAAAAATTTGTATGGAACCACAAAAGACCCCATATAGCCAAAGTAATCTTGAAAAATAAAACCAAAACGGGAGGGATCACCATCCCAGACTTTAGCCTCTACTACAAAGCTGTCATCATCATGACAGTATGGGATTGGCACAAAAACAGACACATAGTCCAATGGAACAGAATCGAGAACTCAGAAGTGGACCCAAAAGTACACAGCCAACTAATCTTTGACAAAGCAGGAAAGAATATCCAATGGAAAAAAGACAGCCTTTTGAACAGATGGTGTTGGGAGAACTGGACAGCAACATGCAGAAGAATGAAACTAGATCATTTTCTCACACCATACCCTAAAATAAACTCAAAACGGATAAAGGACCTGAACGTGAGACAGGAAACTATCAACACCCTAGAGGACAAAGCAGGAAACAACCTCCTTGACCTCCACCGCAGCAACTTCTTACTTGACACATCCCCAAAAGCAAGGGAATCAAGAGCAAAAATAAACTGTTGGGACCTCCTCAAGATTAAAAGCTTCTGCACAGCCAAGGAAACAACCCAGAAAATTAAATGGCAACCAACGGAATGGGAAAAGATAGTTGCAAATGACATATCAGATAAAGGGTTGATATCCAGAATCAACAAGGAACTCACCAAACTACACGCCCGAAAAACCAACAACCCAGTGAAGAAATGGGCAGAAGATATGAACAGACACTTCTCCAAAGAGGACATCCAGGTGGCCAACAGACACATGAAACGATGCTCAGCATCGCTCCTCATCAGGGAAATACAAATCAAAATCACACTGAGATACCACCTCACACCAGTCAGAGTAGCTAAAATGAGCCAATCAGACAACTGTAGATGCTGGCGAGGATGTGGAGAAACGGGCACCCTCCTACACTGTTGGTGGGAATGTAAACTGGTACAGCCCCTCTGGAAAACAGTGTGGAGGTTCCTCAGGAAACTAACAATAGAACTCCCTATGACCCAGCAATAGCACTGCTAGGAATTTACCCAAGGGATACAGAAATGTTGATGCATAGGAGCACATGTACCCCAATGTTCATAGCAGCACTCTCCACAATAGCTAAATCATGGAAAGAGCCTAAGTGTCCATCAACAGAGGAATGGATCAAGAAGATGTGGTTTATCTATACCATGGAATACTACATGGCAATGAGAAACAATGAAATCTGGCCATGTGTAGCAACATGGATGGACCTTGAGGGTGTTATGCTGAGCGAAATAAGTCAGGCAGAGGAAGACAAATATCATGTGTGCACGTATAGGAGGATTAGGAGGAACTTAACAGAGGACCAAGGGGGAGAAGAAGGACGGAAATGGTGGGGGAAAGGGGGAGAGGCAAACCATGAGAGACTCTTGAATGCTGACAAAAACTGAGGACTGGTGGATGTGGGGGGGAGGAGGGGTGGGCATGGAGGAGGGCACTTGTGGGGATGAGCACTGGGTGTTATGTGGAAACTAATTTGACAATAAACTATTTGTAAAAAAAAAAAAAAAGAGTCAGATGCTTAATGGACTGAACCACCCAGGCACCCAGAGAGAAGTCTTTTTTAAGGTTAGAAAGCAATAAAATGAATGTATGTTTACTCTAATAGAACTCCAGTGAATAGGTTGGCTTAAACAGAAAAAATTTAATGGAAGTTTCCATTTATTATTCTCTTATTTTGTGCTCCATACTATTTATTTCTACCATTCATTACATTTTCTATTATTAATGCCATTGCATTGCTACATGAACTCAGATTTTTTATTAATAACTTATTTTTCACTAGATTTGGAAATGAACAGATTTTTGCACATCCAGGCCACATTCAGAAACCAACTAATTCACACATTCAGCAGCAGAATTCAACTTTCAGCAGATATTTACTAAATGCCAACTATGTGCCAGGGACTATTCTAGATTCTTGAGATTCAGCAGTTAATATAGGTCTTCTTAGAGCTCCTATTCTATTTAGGAGGGACAGATGGTAGACAAAATAATAAGTGCTATGGAGGGAAATGAATGAATGAACGTGATGGAAGTCTTGGGTTCGAAGTTTATAGGAAGGTTGGACAGACAAAACCTCCCAGCAAAGAGAGTGTATTTATATAGACTTAACACGGTGTGGAATAAAGCCATAGATGTATCTGGAGGAAGCATTGTCAAATAAATAGGAACATCCAGTTCTGGGCCCAAGGCAGGAGCATTTCATCCAAGCTGAAGCTCTGGGATGTGTGTGAGGTCTGGTGGGCCTCCTCAGAGTGAGGAGTCCTTCTGAAAATTCATGTTCAAGTCCTAAACCCCAGTGACTCAGAATGCGGCTGTATTTGGAGATACAGGTTTTAAAGTAGTAATTAAGTTACAGGGGATCATTAGGATGGGTTCTTACCTAATATGATTGTATCCTTATAAGAATAGGAGATAAGGGCACAGATAAAAACACAGAGAAGAAGACAGCCTATAAGGCAAGAAGGGAGGCCCCAGGAAAAAGCCAATCTTTTCAGCATCTTGATCTCAGACTTCTGGCCTTGAGAACCACGAGAAAATAAATTTCTGTTGTGGAAGCCACCCAGACTGTGGTGCTTTGTTGAGGCAGCTCCAGCAGACAAACATAGCAGACAAAGGCTTATGTGGTAGGAAGTGAGATCTGAGAGCAAGTGCAGCACAGGTCAGGTCATCTTCTGGAGTCATGACATGGGTCAGAGAATGGGTCAGGTCATTCTCTGAGGGTCATTATCCCTCAGACCCCTGAGGGTCATTATCTTCCTACAGGGACTTGGGCTTTTCCTGCTCTAAGTGAGATGGAGTGCCCTGGAGGGTTTTGACAGAGGCGTCCCGATTTGCACTTGCACTTCAGGAGGACCTCTGTGCTGCTACATTGTAAACAGACTGCATAGAGGGCAGAGGTGGAAGCAGAGAAGTCATTTAGGAGCCTAAATCATATAGTTAAGGAATGTTGGTGTCCTCAATCAAATGGTAGTTGGGGGCGTGATGAGAAGTGGTCATATTCTGAATAGACATTGAAAGCAGAGCTGAGAAGAGCTGCTGACGGATTGGTTGAAGAGTGTGAGAGGAAGGAAAAGGTCTGTTATTCAAGGATGTCACCCACACACATCACAAGTACCACACAGCACAGATATAGCACAGAGCTTGTGGGAGATAGTCTTACAAGCAGAGAATTAACAGAACAACCCGCAGTTCCCTGGACTGTCCTTATTCCACAGCATGGGGCAAGCATGGGTGATCTGTTAGCACCACGGTCCAGCAGACAGGGCCCGCCTTAGCCAAGAGGCTGGATGTGAAACTTAGAGTTCTGAAAAAGAAAAGGCTCTTGACCCCACAGCTTGTCACCTATTTACAGGTCAGCTCAAAAGAAGCAAGGAATGCATAGTGGCTTAGAATGCTAATAATAAGAAATGAGTCAAAGAATTCCCTGGCCAGGAACAATGTTGGGGTTGTGTATGCAGAGGGTCAAGATCTGTACATGAAGGGCCTGGGGACAGCCTTGCATGCTGGCCACGATAACAGTAGCTAGAGGCTTATCATTTCACAGGCTGGTTCAATCCTAGGGAGCTGGCTTTCTGATGAACTACTAGAAGTTGGAAGGAAATGAGCCTCAGTACCATCTAGATTCATCTCATACCAGAGTCAAAGATGAACTGAGAGTTTTTTCTTAGAAATATAAATATAACTTTATATTTGGTACTGGATCAAGATTAATATAAATTTGGTATGGATCAAGATTTGTTTTGGATGTGGTAGATGACTAGGCATCCAAGTAGGGATGGCAAGAAGGGAGTTAAATATAAGAGTATAGACTTTGAGGAAAGGTTCAGGTTTGGGATGAAATTGGGGGAATCATCAGCATTCAGATGGTATTCAAGTCATAAGATGGTTGGAAAAATCATCATAGAAGTGTATAAGGATCAAGGAGACAAGAAGAAGCAACAGTGATCAATGGTATGTAGGATGGAGGGTCTAGAATTAACCCTTGACCTTCCAGGGTGTGTTCTAGGTGACCTTGATAAGGGCAGGTTCCGAAGAGCAGTGGGGGAGGGGACCCTACTGGAGAGAGTTTAGCTAATAGGAGGAAAATAGCTCATGACAGGGAGCACAGACGACCCTTTCTAAGAGTTTTGCTATAAAGAGGAACAGAGCAACTGAGTAGCAGCCAGTGAGGAAGTGAGTCAAGAGATGTTTTAGATGTGTTTGCATGTTGATCACCATGACCTAGGATAGGAAGGAAAAAGAAATTGATGATGGAGAAGAAAGGACAACAATAGCTGGATAAATGTCCTTAGCAGATAAAAGGGGAGGTAATTTGTGCACAAATGGACATTCGTCCAAGTCCAGAAAGGGGAATCTCTCAAAATTTGATCTAATAATCAGTCCTGCTTAGTGTGGGTGGAAACAAAAACAACTTTTAGCCCACTTTAAACACACAATATTAGCCTTTTTAAAAAGATCAGAATGATTGCTTTTTTAAAGCCAAGTGACTACTTAATAAGCATTTTATCAGAGCAAATATAGTAAAATAATTAAGCTCAGGAACTCACAGCTTAGTTAAAATCCTGTCTCTACTACATTGTAACTGTGAACCGAGAAAGTTATATACTCCCTGCCTTAGTTTATTTTCCTCTAAAATAGAGATAATAAAAAACTATCTTGTATTGAGATAACATATAAAAAACATTTAAAACAGAGAATGAGTGATAGCAAGTTCTTATTAAACTTAATTATTAACACTTGCCTTTTGAGGCAGATAGCAAGAATTAGAATAGGTCACTTACAAAGATGAATAAAACATCGAACAGACTGAGAGAAATGATAGAGTCAAAGAGAAGCCAACTCAAAATGGACATTGTAATCGCTCACAATTATTCTGCATCACTACGATTGTGTCTTTTGGCCGTGAGATTCTGATCCTGAGGTAGAGAGATTCACCTGATCCGGACTTTGTCAATTAGATGATTGATTTCTCTCAAGAGTTAAAAATCTTGGGAGCCCTGTGTGGCTCACTTAGTTGAACATCCCACTCTTGATTTTGGCTTAGGTCATGATCCCAGGGTCCCGGGATTGAGCCCCATATTGGGCTCAGCACTGAGCATGGAGCCTGCTTAAGATTCTCTCTCTCTCTCTCTCTCTCTCTTGCTCTCTCGCTCTCTCGCTCTTTCTCCCTCTACCCCCCCCACTTGCTCTCTCTCTCTGCCTCTCAAATAAAAAAAAAAAGAATTTAAGAGAGTCAAAATTCTTGAATGGAAATTGGGGACATAAGGCTGTTGGAGCAGAGTTCACATGACACAGGACCCTGGAAAGATGGTTTCTCAGCTCCCACTCAGCTCTCTCAAAGCTGCCCTAGTTCATGCTTTGGGAAGTTGGTTCAGCTTTCCTTTGATTCTGTGAATTATCCCAATGTAAGCGTTTATTTACATAAGCCAAACCCCTTTTCTAATGTTTATAAAGATCTTTAACTTATACATTAGGTATTGTATGTTATAATTGGGACTTCCTGGTCTGGGCCACAGTTAATTTCTAACAGCAATTATATCTCATTTTAACTCTGACTAGACTCTAAATATAAGAAAGAAGCTGACTCACTTGAAGGTTCTCAAGAAACCTAATTACTTAATTCATCAGGTTTTCCTTGGTATCATTTTCTGTGTAAGAATTTTTTGGTAGTCTGTTAAAACTGTGGCCATGAATTGGATAAGCATTTTACCAGATCCCCCTACACAGATGGTGTTAAGTATAGTTTTCAATAATAGGAAAATTCTTTAAGAATTTTACTGTTGGTTTTAAGACACATTAAAATCTCCATCGGAGTATTCACGCTTTGGACACTGAGAATGAGAAATGTTTTACAAATGGATCACATCCTACTTTCTTTCACTGTCAAATTTATAAAATGTACCATGTTAACAAATAGGATACAACTAGGGCTTCAGAAACTTGTGGTCTCTGCTTTAGAAGATCTTCCCACCTTCCGTCTAGTTTATTTATGTATTGTAATGATTTCAGGATCCCTCCAAACTATTAAAACTACATGTTTGAAAATAAACAATCAAATGATTTTGCTTTATGCTTTCGTACACTATTGATCATTTTATTTTGTAGAGTATTCTCTTTTCAGTATATCATTATTCCAGCTTTCTGATCATAAAGATAGTTTTTCACAGTCAATTGACATTTCTGAAAATGACAGCCTTTCAGCCAAAGTCATTCTTTGCATTCTATAATTTTCAGTCTTCCATAAAAATGGGGTGGGGAAAGTCCTTACTCTTGCACCATGTCATACTTTTGCAGGTCATAACCATTGCTCAGGGGCAGACACATGACCCAGATGAGGCCAAATGAATTCCTCCAGAAATTCCGATGCTGTGAGGCCATCCTAATTCCAAAACTGAGAATATGGCATTTCAGGAATTATGAACTGGGCTTCTGCTCCCAGATCCTTGCATACAGAATGTCTTTGGCTAATGCCTATTTCCTCAAGATCAGAAAGGCAACCATATACCTGTGTCACCATGGTTATGGAAGTTTATGTGGGAGAGGCACATTGGCTATGAAGATTCCCTCAAGAATGATGTACTACAATAATCACAATAAGAGCAAAATACCTGTATTTTAAGACTGCAGTTTGCTTCTGCTACAATATATAATAAAGGGAAAAAATTAGTGGAGAAAATATCTCTGAATATCTTTGATTAAAGCATAGGTTGCTCCACATCTCTTTATGAATCTCTCAAAATCTTTCTCAATCCCATGATTCTGATGTAGTCGTTTTAATTATCTTACAACCTGTTGCACTATGAATAAGGTAAAGCCAGAGAAGAAAAAATGGACACGATGGACTGAGTCATTTAGGGATGCTGATAATAAAATATCATAAAGTGGATGGCTCAAGCAACTAGCATTTATTTCTCACAAGTCCAAGATCAAAGTACCAGCAGATCTAGTGTCTGATGAGATCCTGCCTCTTGGCTGGCAGATGGCCATCTTTTCTCTGCATCCTCATATGCCTGAAAGATTCAGTCTAATCTTTTGCATTCGTATTAAGACATGAATCCCACCATAGGGGCTCCACTCTCATGACCTCATCTAAACTCAATTGCTTCCCAAATGCCCACCTCCTAATAATATCACATCAAGGGTTAGGGTGTGAACATATGAAAGGACACAAATATGCAGTCTGTAAATGTGAGGACAACATACATTTAAATATGGTTTTGTGTGTGTTTGACTATAGAATTAACCTGATTTATTTTATCAACCTTATCAAGAATTATACTCTATATTTTTTAAGTTAAATTTGTATCGATAAATCAAGTATACCATGAATATTCTATTTAAAAAGATTGTATAGACTTATTGGTAAAGTCTATGGGTTAAGTGCTCCCATTTAATCTTGCTATCAGGCAAGTACTTGGAAGAATAATTGTAAGGCATTTTTATTTTAAAAAAGCATAATTTCAAAAAAAAAAAAAGCATAATTTCTAATTAGAAATGTGGGAAGGAAAAAAATCTTCTACAGGCACTTGAACTAGTAACTCCAAGTGCCTAGAACACTGACCTGCCCAGGGTGCCTGGGTGGCTCAGTTGCTGAGCATCCGACTTTCACTCAGGTCACGATCTCATATTCTGTGAGTTCCAGTCCTGGCTCCCCCTCCCGACCCCCCCCACCCCCTCCGCCACACACACATTAGGCTCTGTGCTGACAGTTCACATCCTGGAACCTGCTTTGGATTCTGTCTCCTTCTCTCTCCGCCCCTCCCCCACTCATGCTCTGTCTCTCAGTTTCAAAAATGAATAAACATTAAAAAAAATAATAAACCAAAACACTAAAACCCTGACCTGCCCTTGCTGACCATATGCTGATGAAGTTCCTAATCTCTTTTCTAACAACAGGAAGCCAGAATCGGCTCTAATCCAGTGATCTACCTATGTCTGTACCCTTACTGTCAGGCCTTCCTCCTGGTTCAATGCATTAAATATACCTACTTCTGTCATGGGGTATCTTAGGCTCCATATTCAAATTCTTCTCTCTTTCTCAAGGATTTCTCACATATAATCATATTTTATTTTCTCTTGAGTCATTAATGTCTTCCTTTATTTTGGATTATTCCTATAAATATGAAGACATGCCTGGAAACTTCCAGTTAGGAAATAATAATAACTTTTGTTGGTCTGATATTATCCTTCTGGCTATGATATGACTCTTTCACTTGGCTTCACAGCAAGTTTTCCTAGGAAAATTGTTTACAGTTACTTTCTCCACTTTTTTCATGTCAACCTCCACTGTTTGTCCCAGTGCACTCAGTTTGAGTTTATGTTTGTATAATTCTTTGGTAGTTACTCTTATTAATGTCACTAATGGACTCCATGATGTCAGACCTATAAGTTCTTTCTCTTTCTTCCCATATGACCTAAATAGCAATTGATGCAGTTAATCCACAATTCTTCTTGGCTTTCGAACTATGCATTCACCTGGTTTCCCTCCATTCTTACTGTTGAGCCTTAGTTTTCTAAATACAGGGGGTCATAGATATCAATGGAAGATTATTTCTTCTTTTCCTGTAGGCATTCTCACTCAAAACACTCTCGTTCTCTAGTTAGTATCATTTAGCTCTATGGTTTTAAATATATTTTTATAGTCTCCTCATTTTCTTCTCCAATCATAAGTCTCAGACTGTCATTGTCTAATTGCAACTTGTCATCTTTTCTCAAATGTCGAGCTGGTATTTAAAATTTACCATGATTTATTATGAGAATTGGTTCATACAATTATGGAGGCTGAGAAGCTCATAATCTACCATCTGTAAACTGAAGATGCAAGAAAGCTGGTGGTATGATTCAGTCTGGGCGTGAAGGCCTGAGAAAAAGGACCTCTGATGTACAAGGGGAAGAGAGATGAATGTCCCAGCTCAAAGAAAGAAAGAGAGAATTTACTCTTTCTCCATTTTTTTTTTTTTTTTCTGTTTGGGTCCTCAAGGGATTAGATGGTGCCCACACACATTCGTACTTCTTTACTCAGTCTGCTGATTCAAATGTTGATCTCTTCTGGAAACATCCTCACAGACACACCCAGAAATAATGTTTTACCAGGTATTTGGGCATCTGTTAGCCCAGTCAAGTTGACACGTAACATTAACCACTACAAAGAGCCTTCTACCTTGTGTTCTGTTACTCTCTCCCTGACTCACGTTGCCGGAGCTATACCTGTCTTCTTTCTGTTCCTTGAGTATGCCATTTCCCTTCCTGCTTAGGGCTTTTGTAGTTTTGATTCCCTCTGCCTGAAATCAAACTTCCCCAGATTTCTGCAAGGATGCCTCCTTCTTGCTCGTAAGATCTCTGCTTAAAAAGAGCTCTTTGGAAAAGCCACCTGACTACCTTACTTGAAGAAGCCCCTAGACCCTAGACATTCAATATTCCATCTTCTTGTTTTATTTTCTTTATAGTATTTACACTACTTGATGTTCTCTTTTAATTTATTAGTTATAGTCTTCTTCCTTCCCCCAATAGAATATATTCTTTAAGAGAATATGGACCATGTCAGTCTTGGTCTCAGATAAATTCTCAGAACTTTCAGTGTTGTCTGGCATATCATAATCACTCAATATATTTTTCATTGAATGAATATTTGAGTGAATTGATAAATGAATGAATTCTAAGTGCCAGGAGAACATGGCACCAACAGCTGCTAAATGACAATCACAGGGATAATTATTTTTCCACAACTGAGGCCAAAAACAATTTTTAAAGGCATATTACTGATCTTATGTATTGTACATTTTGCATGTTTTTATTTGTTTCCAGGGTTTGGAGAAAAACAAAAAAATCAATCCTTTTCTCTATAAGTCAGAGATCTGAGCCTACCCACCTAAAACCCACTTAATTATGCAGTTGAAAAATTACATTGAAATTTCCCTGGTGGAACTAAGTAAATTTAACTTAGTTTTATATCACACATGCACACACAGACAACACAAATTCTGTACTTGCACATTTCATATGAATGAAATCAAATTAGTAATATGATACAACAGTAATACTTAGATCAAACAAAAACTCTTATCATACTTAGTTGATGTATTTTTTTTTTTGGTCTTAGAGAATATTTCTTTCATTAGATTCTTAAGAATAGTTGTACTCTAAGTAATTTTCCAATCTGTTTCTTATTTGGCAAACAAATTGAAGTGGAGTTGGATATGCTCTTCTGTAAAGTAACAAGGGATTTCTATAATTTCATTTATTGGCTGCAAGAAAGTGAAATTCTTCCCTACTCTCACTCTTCCTTCCCAGTCCCTCTTTCCTATCATTTCATTCCTATTTTCAATACATGACTCTACATATCCACGTGTTAGGTGTCCATTCATCCCACTGTAGAGCCTAGGGCATGTTAAGCTATGCTAAAGAAAGTGCACTACCATGGCAAAGCCTAACATGAGAAAATGTAGCCCTTTTTCACACAGAGGTCACTACAAAGCAGGGTGACTGTCCAGGAAACTGTCACCCATGTGTCGACTTCAACCCTATGCTTCTGCCATCTCAGCAACAGTTCTTTTTGGTTTCTGAGGCAGGAAAGAGACTATCATCGCTATTCAATGATTCGGCTTGGAAATGACACACACCATATTTTTCTATAGTACCTTGACCCTAACCAAGAAACTGCTCCACCTAGTCACAAAAAGATCTTGCCCTGCGCCCAGGAAAAAAGAAAACTAAGACTGACCACTAGGTTTTTCTACTGAGTCCCTCCAATTTCCTCTTCTCTTCCTGCTGCTAGCCTTTTACACTTGCCTGGTCCGGTTCAGATCTAGGTGGACCATTAAATTTTCACCGTTTCCTCTCTTCCATGTTTCCATGACCTATAAAGGCAATCACCTCTTATCTACAATGTCTCTTGCTGCTGTTTCAGTGACCTACAGTCAACTGCAGTTCAGAAGTAGATGATCTCCCTGACTTATCATCAGAAGGTCAGTAGTAGCCTAACAACAGTCAAAATGCCTATGCCATTCACCTCACTTCATCTCACCACCCAGGCATTTCATCATCTTACAACCTCAAAAGAAAAAGAGTGAGAACAGTACAATAAGATATTTTGAGAGAGAGACCACATCCACATAAATTGTTACAGTTGCCCTATGTTATTAGTAATGTAGTGAACCTCTCACTGTGCCTAATTTATAAATGATACTTTATTACAGGTATGCATTTATAGAAAAAAAATTGTCTATCTTTGGTATTATCCATGGTTTCAGGCATCCACTGGGAGTTGGAATGTTATCTCCTGCAGATGAGTGGGAGCTCCCGTATACACACACCATGGTCATGAGGTTGCATGTTCTACAAGGGTGAGGATATTGTCTGTCCTATTTACCAGTGTATTCCCAGCACTTAGCATAATGTCTAAAGTATAAGAATCTCTAAATAGAAATTGCTTAATGAAGAAATGACTTTTCTTCGTTCGACATTGCCTAATAATACAATACTATAGACTCCTCTGCTTGTTAAATTATTAAACACTCCCAACTTCTGCTGAAACATTCATTTGATGCTCCAGTCTGAGTGAAAGGAGCACAGATTGTAAGAAGAAGAAAAAAAGCTGTGATCTGATATTTTGTTCTTACGTGTTTTTTCTTTGAGTGAAGGATGGTATAGATAGTGGCATGCATCTCTGATGCTACCTGTCTTAACTTTGCAGGCTCTACTTTTATTATTCCCAAGGGGCCTGAAAATAGTATCTATTTGATGTGCAGAAGTACTGGTTTTGTCGACCCCAGGAAGGAATTAGTCTGCTCAAGAGAGCAGTCTTCGAGTCTCATGCTGTGCCCTCTATCCCTGGATGGAACGTACCTTTGAACCTATCTTCTCCCTTCCTGTTCTCTACCTCCAGCCTCTGGCCTGTAGGGCATCCCCAGTTACCACTATGTGTTGCAAATTTATAATTTTTAACCTAAAATTAAATTTTCATTAATTTTAACTTGGCAAACATAAATAACGCATAATTGAACAGGATATCACACCACTCAAAGGATAACAGGGGAGGATTCTAAGTATGGTTGGTGTTTCTCTGGTACATTATACTACTATATATTTGGAGGCAAGACTCCCAATTAAGCATCTTGATATTCCTGGGTCACAATCCGTAGACATTTAGAAATAAAACCTTCAGATGAAAATTTAAATTTTTGTTAATGTTTATTTATTTTTGAGAGAGAGAGAGAGAGATCACGAGTCGGGGAAGGGTGGGGAGAGAGGGAGACACAGAATCCAAAACAGGCTCCAAGCTCTGAGCTGTCAGAACAGAGCCCAACATGGGGCTCGAACTCACAAACTGCAAGACATGACCTGAGCCAAAATCAGACACTCAACTGACTAAGCCATCGAGGCACACCTCACAGGAAGGTTTAAATAAGGAGGGAAACAGGTCAAATATATGAAGGGAAAAGTGATAAATTAAGATTTTTATTGAGAATATCCCATTACCTATGAAAAGTTTTTTCAAAATTTCTTTATATATCTGTGTGTGTGCGAATAAAACATTAACAGACATCTATGTCTTTAGCTTCAACTTACACCTAAAAGCTGTTAAATTTTAAATTTATTTTTAAAAAGCCCCATAGTCTCCATTTGCTTAGCAAGTCTTCTTGACATAGTATAATGAAAGCAAGCAGAAAGCAACTTAATACATCCTTCTAATGCAAATTTCATCTCCTATTTCCATTTTTGCTTCTGCCCACTTCACCCTCTCATGTGTCTTAACGTAAATGAGGTAAGAATAGATATTTCAGAGTGAGCCTTCAGGAAACACCATGCCACATCCTAAGTTTAAGTCACTAAAGTGTTTCAGAAACATAAACTGAATTACAGTGGGAAAAATCAATAAGACTGTTGCACTAGTATGCTGAGTTCATATCCTTTTGCTTCAATTGAGGACTTCATAGAGTAGAGAAGATACCCATCACCCCACCTCTTTCAGGGGTGAGCAAATTTGCCATCATCATATGGTCCCCTGTGCTTTTGAGGGACATGCACAAGATCCACTGATTCTATGAGTTTCTATTCTACTCTTAACTCAAGAATCAATGTTTATATAAAGATGTGTTTTTTTTCTTTCCTTTATTTTCCCATTCTCAATGGAAATATTAAAAGTCTGAGACGCTAGTAATGCTCTGATGGGTTAGGGGATTGAATCAGCTGAAAACTTTAGATTTTAATTTAGTTCCAGGTTCTCGGTGGAAAGTGCAGCCAGAGATAGTGGATTTTGACAATATAGATGGGCATATTGATCCCAGAGAAGCTGAGGAAGACTAAGAAATGAGACAAAGGGCTCTAAGAAAGAGGATTGGGTGTAGCTGAATGCTGTCAAAAACTGTGAAAGGTGGAAGATTTTATCCTGTTTGTAAACCAAACTTTGCTCTGAAAGAAGACACTGTCTTGGTCAGTGGACAGTATACAAACCTGCCGTCTGCTACAGAGGATGACTATCTCCATCTTCCAAGGCTTTCTGCTATACAAACATCCTTGGAAACATAGTAGTGAATCAAAGTGAAGCTGGTGCCTCTTCTCTCAAGACTTGATGGAACATGAGAGATCAGTGGAAAGTTGTCTCCCAGTGAGTGTGTGCAGCATCACTTGTGCACACATACACAAGTTTCTTTAACTGTGAAATCCTTGCCTTCAACTCACCAGATTTCAATATCAGCATTGGCTGAGAAAATGTATTCCCTCTTCCCATAATTATTAAACTTCAACACAGACTTAGTATATATAAATTACTGACAGTTCTCTGTAGTATAGTGATTTTTTAAAAATACATACTGAGTTATGATTGACATGTAAAAAATTGTATATACTTAATGTATACAACACAATCACTTTGGGGATAAGTATACACCAATGAAAACATCATCACTATCAAGGCCATAAACATATCCATTACCTTCCAAAGCCTCCTCCATCCTCTTTATGATGATAATGATGATTTTTGTTGTGGTAAGAACATTTAATATAAATTCTTTTTTAATACTTTTATTTCTAGGAGAGAGAGAGAGAGAGACAGCACGAGCAGGGGAGGGTCAGAGAGAGAGGGAGTCACAGACTGAAACAGGCTCCAGGCTCCCAGCTGGCAGTCAGCACAGAGCCTGACGTGGGGCTCGAACCCACGATCCGCAAGATCATGACCTAAGCGAAAGTCGGACGCTTAACCGACTAAGCCACCCAGGCGCCCCCATTTAATATAAATTTTAATAAATTTTAAATATACCATGCAGTATTGTTAGCTGTAGAGGCTATACTGTAAGTAGATCTCCAAAAATAATTTATTTTACATAGTTGAAACTTTGTACCCTTTGCCCTTTACTTCCCCATTCCATCCCCCACTGAGCCTCTGGCAACCACTGTTCTAATCTCTGCTTCTATGACTTTGACTATTTTAGATTCCACATAAAAGTGAGATCATTATATATTTGTCTTTCTGTGCATGACTTATTTCTCTTAGCATAATGCCCACCAGGTTCATCCATGTGGTTGCAAATGGAAGAGCTTTCTTCTTTTTTTAAGGCTGAATAATATTCCATTATATACATATACAACTTTTCTTCATCCATTTATCTGCCAATAGACATTTAGGTTGGTTCTGTATCTCAGCTACTGTAAGTAATGCTGCAGTAAACATGGGAATACAGCTATCTCTACAAGATCTTGGTTAAACTTCCCTTACATAAATACCCAGAAGTGGGGTTGCTGGATCTTAATGATAGTTCTATTTTTAATTTTTTGAGGAACTTTCCTATTGTTTTCCATAGTGGCTGCACCAATTTACATTCCTACCAGTGTGTACCCACGAGTTACTTGTTGCCACAGGCTTGACAATACTTATCTTTTTTGGAAAATAATAACTATCCTAAAATGTGTGAGGTGACATCTCATTTTGGTTTTGATTTGCATGACTCTAATGGCTAGTGATGTCAGGCAATTTTTCATATTAAATGTTGGCATCACCAGTCTATTTAAGAATTTATATAATAATAAGGAACCTCTCCTTAGACAAAGGTAAACACACAGATAACATTACCTACAATATTAGATATTACAGACTCAGGAATCCCGTTCACAAGTGCATTCAGCTCAATATCATTGGTTTTGAGAAAAGAAAAATACATATCAAATGTTGGGAAATCTAGATTAACTGGCATTTGCTGAGAGGGTCGTGTTCAGAGTTATGCATTTTATATTTAACTGGAAGACAACAGCATGTTTCACTCTTATATTTGGGATTATTTCTAAATAATGATAATTCATTTTTGTGCCTTTGATCATATCATTTTATTGGAGGTTCAGATTCTGTCCTGGGTGTTATCCTAGGAAATGGATTCTCCATGGAGGAATACTGAATTAGCTATGCATATTTTGGGACAGGGGGCACAGGCAGATAAAGTAAATAATTAACGGGACTACTTGGCACACAAAAAACACTGTGGTGGAGCACGTGGGAGGCTCATTCAGTTAAGTGTCTGACTGTTGATTTTGGCTCAGGTTGTGATCTCATGATCCTGAGTTTGAGCCCCACATCAGCCTTTGCACTGACAATGCGAGCCTGATTGGAATTCTCTCTTTCCCTCTCTCTCTTTGCCTGTCCCCTGCTGGTACTCTCTTTCTCAAAATAAATAAATGAAACTAAAAAAAAAAACCCCAAAACTGTGTGATGCAAGCAGAATAAAACAGTGTTTGTTGATACATAGTGACTTCAGCTTCAGTATGTGGTATAATAAGGAATCGTGGAGACTCTGGCAAACCAGAGTGTGTGCAGGCACTATTGGAAGTAGATGGCTGCTACTCAGCTATAGCAAATCATGCCCTTGTGAAAAGCTGTCTCTATATTATAAGATATTCCTTTTCTTTTTCAAGAGAAGATGCAGTTATAGGTTTTTGTATGAAATTTCTCATTTTAAACATGTTTTAAAAACATTTTTAACCATATTTTTAAAGTAGCATATGGGCAAATCCAAGTCCACTCATTCATCATATTTGGCCCACAGCATAAGAAATGTCTGTTTAGGAGATTAAGAAGAACATATTTTATTCCAGAGTCTACTTTAATGGTGTTTTAAAAAGAAGATCTATATGGACTACATTTTAAAATTCCAGTTATTCAATAATAATGATTGAAATGAGGTTTCACGATACTTTGTATTTAGTATTTTCTAATTTGTAAGATGTTTTCCTACACCTTAGCTCACTTCGCCCTTTGAACATCTGGAAAAATATTCATAGCAATTAAAGTATATCCCTGTTTTTACATGAGAAATTTGAAGTTCAAAGGAAATTTGAGATTCAAACATCACATAGATAGGACATCCACTAGAGAAAATAAGAAACAGAACCTTAGGACTTTTGCTCAAGCTTCATTTCCTCTGTTTCATTCTGTCTCATATAGTAAATGTTTCTACTCTGTGTTTACTCTTCAAGGGGATATAACATTTATTGAACAACTCCTATAGATCAGACATTGTGCTAGGTGTAACAAACTGTGAGCTGGTTAATATGTTCCCATTTAACACAGCAATAAACTGAGGCACAGATGGTAAGGAACTCGGCCAGAGTCACACATAGAATAAGTGCAGAGCCTATCTTGGAGCACAATTCTGTGTGTATTTAACATCTGTCCTCTAGCTGGAGAATTCAGTAATTGAATAGTAATGGTTGGTAACAGAAAGTCCAGAAGAGTGAGGTATTTTACCACCTCCTCTGTTACTGTTGGATTTTGGTGAATGAAGCCATTAGATTGATTATGGCCATAAGCTATAATTTGATGATGTCCAACTAGACTGCTTTAAATCCCCCATTTTATATAAGCACATAAACAGAAGATGGCACTCTGAACCCAGGATTTACATTTGACCTTATCTAGCCTTTATCTATTTCTTTTGTATTGGAAATGACAATCATGCCCACTCTGGCCATCTCTGCCACTTAAGATAGTCTACACCTCCCTAGCTCTGAAGGCACCCAATTCAGTACCACCTTAGTCTGTTCTCTGACCAATGCTGATTGGCTTGGGGGAAGAAATCTGCCTAGGTTGGGCCAATTAGATTCTTTTTGTTGAGAATTAAGAGACAACAAAACATTAAAGCAGCATAGTTTGATCAGTGTTGGTTGTGCTTGAGCTAGCAGGTCACATGGACCCAGAATTTGCAACAATCATTTAGATAAGTCTCAATGCAGCTGGTGTAAACAGGAGTGAAGAAGAGAGTCTGCTGAAAAAAAAAAAAAAAAAACATGGAGAACATATTTATATTGATCACTATTTGCCAGTATTGTTCAAATTATTTTTTCTGTGTTTACTTGCAACCACAATTCTATTTCATGAATAAGATAATGGAGGGCCAAAGTGGCTAAATAACTTCCTTGAGTTCACACAGCTAAGTGGTAGATCAAGGATACAAACTCAAACTATGGACATATAAGCCTGATGCTGGGGCGCCTGGGTGGCTTAGTCGGTTAAGCGTCGACTTTCGCTTAGGTCATGATCTCGCGGTTCGTGGGTTCGAGCCCCGCGTCGGGCTCTGTGCTGACTGCCAGCTCAGAGCCTGAGCCTGTTTCAGTCTGTGACTCCTTCTCTCTCTGACCCTCCCCTGCTCACGCTGTCTCTCTCTCCTAGAAATAAATAAAACATTAAAAAAAAAAAAAGCCTGATGATCTGCTCACTGCCTAATTATGCATTCTAGTCCTTTCTAAGTCCTCATGCTCTGGGATCCTCATAGCATTTGATGTAATGATGTCATCTCCTCTGATGTCCATCATTCTTCACTAACTTCGCTCCTCTCTTAATTTCCTCCTACTTCCAAAGGGTATGTGTCCCCAAGGTACTGACTTATTCCTCCTCTCGCCACTGTCTACATGATTTATATCTACTCTGTCCTGAAATGTTATCATTTTATGAGGCTAGAGAGTCCTGGCTTCCTATCTTCCCAAAACATTAGTTCTTGCCTCTGGATTTCAACATTTTGGGTCTATGGCTCTGATCATATACATATATTATTCATCATTTAATTCCCAAATCATCTATCATCTGCTGATTTTCCCAGGGGTGTTTGTTTTGGTTTGGTGGCTAATGATATCACCAACCTTTAATCACTATTCCTTAAAAGCTCTAAAAAACTTGGCTCTGATCCCCTAGTTTCCTTGTTTCTTTATCTATACTATCCCATCTGTCTTGAATTCTTATTCTCAGTTTATTTCTTTCTGCAAAACCTTACCATTCCTCAAAGCTCAATTCAGGTGCCATTTTTGTTTCTATGTAAATTTCTCTGTGCAAGGAGAGCTTTTGTGTAAGCACCCATAGTGTTCCTTGGTGTATAATGCCATCATTATTTTGCCATATATATTTGTGTACATATTTGCATTGGGAACGAAAGTAAGTTCCTTGAAGATGAGGACATTGTTGGGGCGCCTGGGTGGCTTAGTCGGTTAAGCGTCCGACTTTCGCTTAGGTCATGATCTCGCGGTTCGTGGGTTCGAGCCCCGCGTCGGGCTCTGTGCTGACTGCCAGCTCAGAGCCTGGAGCCTGTTTCAGTCTGTGACTCCCTCTCTCTCTCTCTGACCCTCCCCTGCTCACGCTGTCTCTCTCTCCTAGAAATAAAAAAAAAAAAATGAGGATATTGTTATAGCTGTAGCCATATCCCCTACTGTGCTTAGCATAATGTTTTACACATAATTGGTACTTTTTACTATGAACTTGGCTTCAAGCAGACAAAGCCTCATGGTGAAAGAAGTAAAAAATAAAATAAAAGGGAAAAAAAGAAGAAAGGAGGGAGGGAAGGAGTAAAAAAAAGTAAAAACCCAGAAAAATGGAAATATTTGTTAATAGTATCTTGCTTTAGTAAATGAATTCCATGTTTTATTTTATTTTTTTAATTTTTTTTATTTATTTCTAGGAGAGAGAGAGAGAGAGAAAGAGAGTGTGTGTGAGCAGGGGAGGGTCAGAGAGAGCGCGGGAGACACAGACTCTGAAATAGGCTCCAGGCTCTGAGCTGACAGTCAGCACAGAGCCCAACGCGGGGCTCGAACCCAGGAACCGCGAGATCATGACCTAAGCGAAAGTCGGACGCTTAACCGACTAAGCCACCCAGGCGCCCCATGAATCCCATGTTTTAAAAAGTGAACATGCAAGTACTACAGGCTTATGATTTTTCTGCTCAGGACCCGAATGATGCCTCATAAAAAGCTGCACCTGTGACAGCACTTCTTAATTGTGGCTATGCCACACTTGCATTGCATGATCATTGTAGAGACACATCGCTTCCGTGAATACTGTTTATGGAACACCTGCTGTGAAGCACCATGCTTTTAGTATCTGTCACGATGAAGTTATGCTGTGAGCTGGTCAGTGAGGACTCAAGAGAGACATTTAAGTATATTTAAAGTGGACTGGGCATTGACAGAGTGAATCCAAAACCAAAATGCTCATGAAGGGTCAAAGGATTCTCACCCACACCTAAGTCTCCTGCAGTGTTGTGGACTGACTTCAGTGATCTGTGGCAAATTGCAACTCATGATGTATCGCCCAGCAATTTATAAAAGTAATCCGTAGCTGTTTCATCCAGGTGATTTTGCCCCAGAGCATTCATCCATAAATAAACATTTCTGCCCTCACTTCAAATATGGAGGAAAGACTTAGCCAGTTTTAGCACAAAGACCTTCTCTACCAATCAGATATGCCTTTGAGAGGCAAGAGAGAACATTTAAATCAAGTGGCCCCAGCCATCTGTTTGTCGGACATTGCATTGCCTCAAGAACATGCCAGTGAGACTCAATGACTGTACTTCCTCATAAGGACCTGAGCTGGGGCTAGGGAATATGTGCTTTGCACAAAGAGCCTCCATCGCTTCACTGATAATCACACTCTACTCCCAAGGCGCCAGGAAGAAATTAGAAGCCAGATCAATTTAGGAAGTCCGTGTAAGCCCTTTGAGGGACTGATCATGCCCTGCTCTTCTTAATGTTTAAGTTTCTGTTGTCTAAAAAGCTTAACCATGAGAATTTATTGCTCCTTAGTTAAGAATTTTACAATAGTCTTTACTTCTTTAGCCAGGAGGAATTTCACTTATTAGGTTAGAGTTTGGTCTCTGATCCTCTATCATTTTCCCTCTTTGGCTTAAGCAGTGAAAGTGAAAATTGCATAAAGCTTCCTAGTCATTTTTTTTCCTCTTATATCAAATGATCCGAAATCTCGTTGATTTGTTACCCTCTCTGAAGTGTGAGTAGTAATTGATACTCAGTAGAAGGTCTCTAAATTGAGAACATGACTGAATATCATTAGCTTCAAATGATCTGTTTTCTCAAATTATTTCAGTCTTAAGCAGCAGTGCCTTGGAAATTGTCAGGGTAAAAATGGTGCAGTGTTTTTGTCTCCACGTTATAGGGACTGAATTAATGGACGCTGCTCTGGTTTACAAAACCTACTTGGCACTGTGATTTTCTTGATGTCCAAGGGGAAACTGAGAGAATGTCAACGGCAGGTAATGTGAGTCTCAAGTGTTGACTATAAACTCTCAAATGAAAAAAAAACCTGAATGAAGCATATTTAAAAAGGAAGCCAATGCAGGCAGGATGGATGGGAAGCAATCCAAAGGAGAGGGTGGAATGAAAGAGTCAGGTATTCGAACCTTACTTACAATCCCCCAAGCACTGTGTTTGACACCGAAACACGTCATTGCATTAATCTTCTCTACATCAATGTAGGGGGACTGTTGTCACATTCCTCTTAAGGTGAGGAGTAGCAGGTCTAGGAAGGTGAAATAACTTGCTTAAGATCATCCAGGAATTCAAAGTAAGGGCAGGAAACAGAGTGCTGATGTCCTAAGTTCAAAATTCCAACTGATGTCACTTCTTCCTCCTCCCTCAGTTATCAATAGTCATACATTTTTAAAGATATTTTTCCCTTGAAGACACTATAGTAAATCGGATAACTATGTAGGTAAGTTATTGGCATGGCAAGTCACTGTCCTATGAGTTGTCAATACACCCCAAATAGGGCCACCACCAACACCAACCTCCTTGACTCATGTTGAACCAGCGATAATCATTTATCTTGCCTCCTCTCTGCCCCAAGGCAGCCTCCCCCACTTCCCTTCGACTTTGAAATGCACTTGAACCTTGTCCTCGGCAATACATTTCCATTCTTGTCCCTCAGTATAAAAATGATTTGGTATAAATTGAAAAATAACAGGAGAGGTGTTTTTTATTGTTTTGTTTCATTTTGTGTTTAATTATATTACATAAAGTAAAAACTGAGATTTTAATAGATTATTTAAGCAAAAAAGTGTATGTTTTTAATTTTTTTTGTCACCAGCATACCTCTACTCTTCATATCTGGTCACTTTATGGTTATCTTACAGTTATTTTTCATCTGAAAAAGGTAACTTCCTTCCCTCTACCATAGCCTTCTAAATCTCCCCTGTTTCAGACAGAGATTGGCTTGAAAAGCACAGTTCTGAAATAGAGCAGCCCATCCATAATGCCCATTAATGCAGTGTCCTCTAGCCAGACAGCATCATTTATAACCTGAGTGAGGTTGGGACAGCTCCATATCTGCAGCCTCAGCTTGCCAATTTATGCAGCCAAAGCCAATGAGTCAGGCAGTTAGAAATCTCCCAAGGAGCAGTAAACACACACACACACACACACACACACACACACACACACACACACACACACACACACACACACAGGAATAGAAGTAGATAGAGACGTTCATATCATGAGCATCAGATCAATAAGGGCATAACCAACTGGAGAAAAAGAAAAATCCAGGAAAACCATCAGGTCAGGCCATGATGTTGTGTCTGAAGGAAAAGAGGGAAACAAAATATTTCGTAAGGTTTGGGTGGCAGGGTCTTAAAGTAGTCTTTACTTCCTCATACCATTTGGGATTCAACATGTCCATTTACGTGGAATTCTTGCCCAACTAGGGGTTGGTACAAAATGAGTGCTTGATAAAATTGTGTCAGATTTATAAAGGGGAGCAATGTGTCGTTGAGGGTTCCCTGACTAGCTAGCCTCTGAGAGATGCCCAACACAGGCTGAAAGCATTGAATGAGAGAAGTCTTAACTTATCCCCAAGGGAAAGTATTTGATGGAAATTAATAGCTGTAAATAATAATGCTCTTATTTGCTTCATAGCACAATATGCCTGAATGTGCTCAAAGCACCATGAATAATTAAGAAGCATTTGTTAAGGCAGAAAAGTGGGGACAAGGCTGTGGAAATTTTAATTAGAGCTGACTAGATACCCACTACCATCTTCAGGGAAGACTCTTACTTCCTTGACATTACTCTCCTGATGCTTGGTATTCTGGTTTCTTCATAAAGACTTCAGTCTCAGATTAAAAGAATCTGCCAGAGGCTGAGCAAAAGTGAAACAGACACATCTAAACTTATTCTGGTGGAAATTCTGAATCTCAATTAAGATGAAAATAAAATCTTTAAAGTTTCTAAAAAGAAAAGATAAAACCTGAAATGAAAAGTGTTTACCTACAATGAAATGATGCTCAGACAGCCTTAGATTTGGGACTTGCAACATTGAATGGGGAAAACAGTAAAGCAGTGTTTGCAAAGGTGGGAAGAAAAACCTGAGTGGCTCATAGCTATAATAGCATTCAGTCGGAGGGGAAAATAAATGCATTTTTCAGACATGTAATGACTCATAAAACTTACACACGCACATACAAAAAATGGAGCATCCACTGCAAAGGAACAAAAAGTTCCAAAAAGGGAAGAAATGACATATAAGGAATAGTGGTCCTCAAATTTAAGAAACATGGAAGCAAAAGGTGGAGTTAGTAAGTAAAAATGAACTAAGGGTTTTGTTTTGTTTAAGTATTGTTTAAGTATCTAAGCATAGACAGAAATCTGTATCTCTTAATACATTTTTATTATATATTTAAGGGAAACCAATCGAATAACTGCAAAGATGTATAATTTCCAAACCAAAGTAGTAAAAAGGGATTAACTGAAAACATATCTCTGAAGTAGGGAGAAGAAAAGTAATAGTAAAAACATACGGTCATAGTTAGTATATCATTAAACTTAATAAACTTAGTCAAATCTCCCTATGAAACTCTCCATGCTTAAAAAAAAATAACGACATGCTATTTTCTCAAGCCACACTACAAAGAAAATGATATGAAAAAAAGTTTTAAAAAGGGGATGGGCAAAATTGTAACAGGAAAATGCTAATAAAATAAATCAGTAGTGGAAATATTAATGAGACAATTTAGGATTCATAGAAGGTAACAATAAATAGGATAAGGTAGACTATTTAATATCAGTTAGAGATAACATTAAGCAAGCAATTTACATGATAGTCTCATTTAGCCCTTATGAAAAATCCTATAAAGTTGGTACTGTTATTATCTCATTTTGCAGACTCATCTGTGATAATTGGAGGGTTGGAGAATTTAAGAAATTTATCCAAGATCACAAAGCTGGTGGAAGGCAAAGCTCTGTGACTCTAAAGTTTATATAATTAATCATTGCAATATATTTTATTTAGAGAGAAAATCTGGAATTCTCTAAGAATATTTTTTATCATGAGTTATTGCTCTTTCCAGGGGTGATTGGGTAGGGAAAGAGTCTGCCACTAAATCTTGTTCCAGGTACCAATAATATCCCAACACGGAAGATGTGCCCCCTTTAGGAGGCACTGGTCTGCTGTGTGTTGAGGGAGTTATTGGCTCCCCAGCAATGCCAGATCACTGTGCATAATAAGTCTGTCAGGTAGTTCAAGGGTATCTCAGATGGTGCTGGGCCATGAGAGTGCTACATGCAGAATCATGAGGCTGGCCCTGGGTGTCTGTGAGCTTCTGCACTCACCTTGTGAATATCACCACACTGGAGGGTGTGTGACTTTATTTTTATTTATTTTTTAAGTGTGTTCATTTATTTTGTGTGTGAGAGAGAAAGAGAGCATGTGCACAAGTTGGGGAGGGGCAGAGAGGGAGAATGAGAGAGAATCTCTGCAGAGATTCTCTGCACTATGAGTGCAGAGTCTGACCAGGGGCTTGGACTCACAAACTGGGAGATCATGCCCTGAGCTGAAATCAAGAGTGTGTAGCTTAACTGCTTAACTGACCAAGCCAGCCAGGTGCCCCTGGAGGGGCTGTGACTTTAAGTAATAAATTAAACAACAACAACAACAAAACCCACTATGAAGGTGGGAAAGAAAACAAAGAGACAGGAAGACAGGAAAAAAGAATATTTTACACATTTGGTCCCTTTCACAGTACATTTTTTCCAGATTTGAAGAAAGGTTCTCTCATTTTAACTTTGTACAGGGCCCCACAAATTATGTAGCTAACCCCACTTTATATATGAATTTGTTATATATATAGTTACTTATGTTACATACATGATTTATTATATATTGTTATATTTATTATATGTAATGTTATAGTTACATCTACATATGTTATAATTATGTCCATATATGAATGTATACATACATGTTATATGTTATAATTTGAAGATAACCAATGGAAGAGTGCCAAAGATCTTGCAATAATTCCTTTGAGAGAAATGTGCATGTGAGCAAGTGAAGGAAGTATAGAGAACAGGGAGTGATGAATTAAAGAGATGTTGGAGCTGAAATCAAATGACTCGATGACTCATTCTTGGGCAATAAGGAATGAGTAAGGAATCTAAGAGGATTCCTAGGTTTCAAAACTTGATAAACCAAGATAAAAAATATTGGGTATGACAGGCTGGAGGTACACTGAAGAGAATATTGGATTCAATCGATCAGTTGTTTATACCTGGAACTCAGTTGAACGATTTGGGTTAGAGATGCAGATTTGGGATTTATCACCATAGAAGGGGTCAAGGTCACTGGAACTGTAAGAGATGATCACTCATATCAGTTTAAGAGAATAAAAATGGACTAATATGTTTTTCTCATTTTACCTCACATTTATGGAGCTGTGTGTCAGCCACCATGCTATGCACATTTCCACATTTAACGTGTTTTGCCTTGTGTCTCCATTTTGCAGGCCGCTGTTCATATTTTTCCTGTGATACTAGAACCTGAGCATTACTTATCTAGTTTGCTTTGTTTGGAGCACCTCAAATAAATAAGTGGCAGCTCTATTGTTTGGTATGTTGCAGAAAATAGCACTGCCTGAACCTTCATGCAGAAAGATGAAGGCTATTTGTAAACCTTCCAACGCAAACTGATACCTCCAAAGTGATGCATTCCCTTTGGACCTGATGAAAAGGCTATGCCAGTTAAAGTAAATAGCTGGGAAAACAGCCAGGCCCATTTTACCCCATCTTCTTAAGTGATATCCATATAGACATGAAGCCAAAAATAGTGATAAAAACATGACAGGGAACTAATTAATATAGTTTTTTTCTTTTACAACTTTTACTTATTTATATTGAGAGAGAGAGAGAGAGAGAGGTCGGGGGAGGGGCAGACAGAGAGGGAGAGAGAGAACGCCAAGCAGGCTGCATGCTGTCAGAGCAGAGCCTGACCCAGGGCTCTATCTCACCCATTGTGAGATCATAATCTGAGTCAATATGAATCATAACGACAAAACAGATTGTGAATATAAGCTATCGATCTCTATGTGTCATAAAAAGATATCTTGTCTGAGGACATTTCAGAAGGTGAAATAGTCATCCAAAACTACGTCTGTCTGAATTTACAGATATTGTATTAAGGCATGGGGCGCGTGGGTGGCTCAGTCGGTTAAGTGTTGGACTTTGGCTCAGGTCATGATCTCGCGGTTCATGGGTTCAAGTCCCGCATCGGGTTCTGTGCTGGCAGCTCAGAGCCTGGAGCCTGTTTCAGATTCTGTGACTCCCTCTCTCTCTGCCCCTCCCCCGCTCATGCTGTGTCTCTCTCTGTCTCAAAAATAAATAAAAACTATAAAAAAAAAGATTGCTAGGCAAAAGGACCACTCTCTTGTGTGGTCTTATCCCAACTGTGAGTATAATGGTTAAGCATTGTGAGTGCCCATTCTTCCATTCTTTCCATTCTTTGCAGATAAGGCTTAAAAATGGGTCTGGTTCCATGAGCTCTGTGTAGCAAAAATCCTGGGTAACAAATGCCTTCTCTGGTTCTGTTACAAAGTATTCCCAATTATGTACAGTTTGCACCATAGGGAAGAGTGGAGATTTAAAGTGGGCACTGTATAACTGGAAGCAGAAGCCTTTAATCAGTATATACTCCTCAGCTTGTACTATCTCAACCTAATTACTTCTATGGGGAAAAAAAAATCCATCCACATATATTCAAATTGTCCAGTGCAATCAAACAGCACATGAAAGGGGCCATGAGATTAAAGGACAAAATACAGTAAAGTGGGTGAAGTAACATTTTGCTGCTTTTTTAGATTGAGTTCACATGTTTTGTTTTCATTTGGGAATTTACTACTTAGGCACAAGGGATTGTCAGAAAAGTTCGATCGATCAGGTTATTAATAAATTGTATCATATATTCAGCCACTTATCACTTACTCTGCTTTCTCTGGTCCCTGCTTGAGCTAGTTGCTCAACTGGGGAGAGTAAATAAGATATTCTTTCCCTAATTTCTATGCAGCTTGAGAAAGTACTTTGTGACTGATAACTCATTGTCAGGGAAGTCCAGTCCATTACAACAATTTTGATGCCCTGGAGAATTTTATTTGAATGAATTTTATGGGGATTCCGAAATAAGAAAAACCACTAAAGATAATTGGTTGAATGAGAGCTGACATTGGGAAGGAAGGCTTAGAAGCAGGTACTGAAAAGTGATTCCATTTATTTCTAAACCAAGGTCATGTTTTATGCTTGGAAATTGATTTTAAAGGTGGTTGTTGGATATATGAGAGAAAACCCCTACATTTCATCCTTTCACTCTGTTCGCTTTCATATGAATGCCTGAGAGCCACAGGACACCTAGGTTTTTGCACTATTGTGGCTTGTGATTGTGCACTCCATATAGCAGCAACAAGAATAAGGACAGCAGAATAGCTAGCTATGTGCTAAGCAGTTTACCTCCTTTAATTTTTTCAATAACTTTCTAAGGCAGATATTATTATCATCCCTAGAAAGGATGTAATTTCCTCAAGGTTACATAGCTGTTTGCTAAATATATTAGTTAGTTTCTGGTATGCTAGCAATTAAAAGTAAGAAAACATGGGTCCCTGGGTGGCTCAGTCAGGTAAGTGACTAACTTAGGCTCAGGTCATGATCTCATGGTTCGTGGGTTCGAGCCCCACGTCGGGCTTATGCTGATGGCTCAGAGAGCCCTGCTTTCTCTGCCCCTCCCCTGCTCACACTCTGTCTCTCAAAAATAAATAAACATTGAGCAAACAAATAAATAAGAAAATTCTTGGGGCGCCTGAGGGGCTGAAGAATTGAACATAGGAGACTCCAGCTCAGGTCCTGATCTCACCGTTGGTGAGTTTGAGCCCTGCATCAGGCTCACTGCTGTCAGTTCAGAGCCCGCTTTGGATCCTCTTCCCCCATCTCTCTCTGGCCCTTCTTCGGCCTTCCTTACTTACACACTCTCTCTCTCTCCCTCAAAAATAAAAGAAACATTAAAAAATTTAAAAAAGAAACGTCTTAATAAACTAGATAAAAGGTTATTTACTGGAAGGTTGATAACTAGGCTCAGAGAGTGGATGGAGTGTTTCCAGGAGCCAAGAAGTAGAAACCTGGCAGCTAGCATCCGGTCAGGGTCTTTCTAAAAAAGAAAAGTTTCCAAATGGCACGCATCTACCCCATAGCTAAACTTGGATGGGAAGAGAATAGACCTCCTGCCAAACACTCTTGGAGTTGGAAACAGTTATTTAGATTTACCATATTGTCAAAAGAGGTAAATACACAAAGAAGGAGACATATATGTTGAAAGAGCAGATGTTCTCAGGAAAAGGGGGAAATGAGCACCGCGTGGTCACAGATGTCAAAGCTTGATATCAAATGGGGACCACATTTGAGTCCCATGCCCTTAAGCACTTCCAGGATTTATATGAACAACTTGTTTCTAGCTCAGTGGTACATGCTATTTTATATATATATATATAAAATATTATCTATAAAATATAAATATTTATTTATATATAAAATTTATATATAAAAATATATATTTAAATATTATTATAGTATATATTTTTATATATTTAATATATATAAAATATATATTTATTTATATATAAAATATAAATATTTATTATAGATTAATATACAAAAATTAGGAAGTGTTTAAGGTCAGGATAGAAACTTAGGAAGGTTTTAATCTAAGGATAAAAATTTATTTTATTTTAAATGTTGATTCATTTTTGAGGAGAGACAGCATGAGTGGGGGAGGAGCAGAGAGAGGATCTGAAGCTGGCTCTGTGTTGACAGCAGAGAGCCTAATGAGGGCCTCAAACTTACAAACCATGAGATCATGACCTGAGCTGAAGTCAGACGCTTAACCAACTGAACCACTCAGGCGCCACTAGAAATATATTTTAAACTTTAGTTCTTTGAAAACATTCACCTCTTTGAAGAGTATAAACGAATTTATACTCATTTTTTTTCACGGGCAGCTTGCCATTTTTTCATAGACCTGAAAGAGCAAGTTTCGGCACTCTTTCATCTTTCACATTTGCAAGATGAAAAAGTTCTAGAGATGTGTTTCTCAACGATGTGAATACAGTTAACACTATTGAACTATACACTTAAAAATGGCTAAGATGGCAAACCTTATGCTATTTGTTTATTTACAACCATTGAAATAGTGAAATTAATTCAGATATTTCCTTTAGGGAAAAAAACTATATATTTCATTATAAATGCATATGTCCTTCATGACTCAGTTAAGACATAGGTCCAGTCTGGAGAATGATGTAACATTAATATATAAGTAAAGGTGCTTTACAATTTCAGGTAAGCACGTTAACAATGCCAAGGTGATACAAAACAGTCTGATCTCTGTTACACTCTATTTTTCAATTTTTTTCCCCTCAAAATCATATTAAGCCTGATATACTAAACACAACACACTCTAGTGCATTATGTCTTCTCTTCTAATGCTATCAAAGTTAATTTCCTGAACATCTTGACTTTAATTACCTCTTCAATGCCTGATGTAGAACTTTTTGCCAAAGTAGGAAATCGGGAAAATAAGATTGTTAAAAGCTGCTTTGGAAAAAATCATCTTTTTTTTTTTTTCTTACCTGAGCCCAGAGGTGACTCAAGCATTCTGCAGGCTATAATTTGAAACACTTCCCAGAAGGATTATTCTTCTACTCTAGACATATGCCTTTGAGAGTCCGGGCTGCCTCTGCCTCTCTTAATCAAAGCTTTGCACTCTGATACTGTGCATACACTGTACTTGTAACACTCCTCTGCCAGCCATTCATTCCCACTTCCAGGCACAGGTGATGCTTAGTCTTCATATTACACTTTCCAATTGTAATTCATACAGGAACAGGCTGGATATTTACTTGATCATTCCAAATCAGGAGAGACTACCAAATAGTGATGGATTTTAAGAAACATCTTCTCAAATGTAGAGAATTTGAATTTTATGAAGATTGAAACATGAGGAAAAGTGAAACCTATATTTGTTATCCTGTCCGGTCAAAGTGGCAGTTCTTGTAAGAATATGAGATTTTTATATCCCAGCAAGAGACTGAAGTAAGAGTAAGACTGTGAAATTAATCATAATGATATATTAATACATCCTAAATTGTCATTAGAAAAGAGATATGGCTCCTTCAGGAGAAGTCATGTTGCTTATTGGGACAAATAAAACAATACTTTGATTTTAAACATATTTCCTCCTTATATAATAAACTCGACAGCAGAGCATGTCCTAGGCCAGAGGGCTGCAAATTTACTAGGCTCTGCTGTTAATGCTCCTAGCTATCCTTCCTCCGAGGGCTTTATCCTCACCAGCAGGTATTAAAAATTAGGCTCAAACTACAGACTGTCCTATTGTTGCACACCTAAGGCGAGAGAGAAAAAGGCTTTGTGTACGTCTTTGCCCTTTGGCCCTTGGTAACCAGAAGACAAAACAACTTCATGGGATACAGCCAAAGATCCAGACATCTGTTTAATCAAGCCATTTATTAAACGAAATGTAATTGGCCTGCCAGAATGGTGGGCTTTTCTTTCTCCTAGGGAATATTGCCATTCTCACTTTGATTCCTACTGTATCTCTTGTCTTCACACTTCATCTTATACTCTTGTTGTCAGCATTTGACTTTTTAAAAAAATGTTCTCTCCCAGATTCAGCAGTAGCACTGCTAGGAATTTACCCAAGAGATACAGGAGTGCTGATGCATAGGGGCACATGTACCCCAGTGTTCATAGCAGCACTCTCCACAACAGCCAAAACATGGAAAGAGCTCAAGTGTCCACCAACTGACGAATGGATCAAGAAGATGTGGTTTATCTATGCAATGGAATACTACATGATGATGAGAAAGAATGAAGTCTAGCCATGTGTAGCAACATGGATAGAAGTCGAGGGTGTTATGCTGAGCGAAATAAATCAGGCAGAGACAGACAGATACCATATGTTTTCACTCATATGTGGAACAGGAGAAACTTAACAGAGGACCATGGGTGAGGGGAAGGGGAAAAATTAGTTGGGGAGAGGGATGGAGGCAAACCATGAGAGACTTTTTTGAATGCTGACAACAAACTGAGGGCTGATGGGGGTGGGGGGGAGCGGAAAGGGGGTGATGGGCATGGATGAGGGAACTTGTTGGGATGAGCACTGGGTATCAAATGGAAACCAACTTGATAATAAACTATGAAAGAAAAAAATGTTCTCTCTCTTTTATATCTTGTGAAAGTATTTTATTCTTAATCTATCTTTTAAAAATGTTTGCTAATTATAGGGGTGCCTGAGTGGCTCAATAGGCTAAACATCTGACTTCAGCTCAGGTCATGATCTCATGGTTCATGAGTTTTAGCCCCACATCAGGCTCTGTGCTGACAGTGCAGAGCCTGCCTGGGATTCTCTCTCTCTCTCTTTCTCTGCCCCTCTCCCACTTTCTCTCTCTCTCTCTCTCAATAAATAAATAAATTTTTAAAATGTTTGCTAATTCTAGATCTGCCTATCACCCTCTTTACTGTTTCTGCCATTTGGCTCATTTGATGTTGTATTCTAATTCTTCTATAAAAACATTAATTTAGCTCCCTTTTATGTTAGTTCTTTAATTATTAAAATCACCTCATTTAGAACATTCTATTTTTTAGCACTTCATTTTTTTCTAAATTTTTAAAAATTTTAATCTACTTAATTAACCATCTATGCTTTCTTTACCAATCTTTTCCTTGCGATTCTGCTCTTAAGTTTTTTTTTTTTTTAAATTTTATAACATGACCCATGATTGGTAGCCACAGCCACAAGGGTCCATATATTAACAGGATATTTTAAGAGCCCTGTTCTGCTCCCATATCTCTGTAACCACCGCGCTGCCTTCCCTTGATGGATTTGCTACCTATTCCAAGATTATTTCTGGAAAAACTCTTGGGAGATATAACTTAGGAGATACTGTGGCTGACTCTTCTCAGGGTTTTTTCTTGCATGTTTTAAGTCTCGTTTCAATGTCATGGACTCTAAGAATGCTTCATCTTAATAATTAATATATGATATTATATTAGCTTCAAGTGTACAACATAGTGATTTGACAATTATATACATTATGAAATGTTCACCAAGATAAATACAATTACCGCCTGCAATTAGACAACATTATTATAATATTATTGACTATGTTCCCTATGTTAAACGTTTTTTAAATTTTTAAAATGTTTATGAGAGAGAGACAGACAGAGAGAAAGAGACACAGAGAGAGAGAGAATGAGCAGAGGAGGGGCAGAGAGAGAGGGAGACATAGAATCCAAAGCAGGCTCCAGGCTCTGATCTGTCAGAACAGAGTCTGATGTGGGGCTTGAACCCACAAACCCTGAGATTATGACCTGACCCAAAGTCAGATGCTTAAGTGACTGAGCCATCCAAGCGCCCCCCTATGCTGTACTTTTCATCTCCGAGATTTATTTACTTTATAAATGGAAGTTTGTGCCTCTTTATCCCCTTCACCTATTTCACCCATCCTCCTCCCTGCCCACCTCCACCTCCCATCCCCTCTGGCAACCAACAGCTTGTTTTCTGTATTTATGAGTCTGTTTCTCTTGACTCCACTAGTTGCTACTACCATAGCCCTCTGGTATTACTGGTTTGACATTTACCACACAGAAACCATGGCACCCTTGCTCACTTCACTTAGCATGGGCTTAGTTCATAATAGACACTCAGTAATTGTTGAACAAAGGAACTAGACGTACCTGATTAACTGGGATGGCATTGCCTCTTTTTGTAATAAAAGTCAGTTTTTATTAAGGAGCTCTGGATTCCTGACATTTTTCTCCATTAGTTCCTTTGACAAACTGAATAAAACCTTATATCATGTGTCAGAAGAAGGGGCCCTTCTCGTGAGAGGACACTTCCTCCTGGGAGATGGAAAATGTGCTCTGTACAGGGTCCAAGACCTTGACATGATGCATCAGATTAAGTTGCTTCTGTGGAGTTGTTTCAGCAGATGTTCTGCCTCATAAACAAACGCCCAGCAAAGGTTGCATTCTTAAAATAAATGAAGGCTTGGAGATTCCACGTTGGGATGTCTTCTCAATCACCGCCATCCATCCCACCTCTAAACTGCAAATCAGTGGAGATTTCTCACCACCGCCTCCTTCAGTGTCCTTCCTTCTAACAGCAGTGTCTTCACGGCAATCTAAGTTTTTTCTGCCATGCATCTCAAAACTCTTCCAGTTTTTGCCATTAACAATTCTCAAAGACATGTGCACGTTGTTAAGATATACAGCAACCCCCCACTTCCCATTACCAAAGTCTGTGTTGATTTCCTAGAGTGTAGCAAACTAGTGGCTTAAGACAACAGAAATGCATGGTCTCAGAGTTCTGCAAACCCAGAAGTTTAAAATCAAGGTATTTGGCATGCCACGCTCTCTCGGAGGGCAGTAGGGAAAGATCTGTTCCAGGTCAACTTCCCTCTGTTATTATTCGATATTCAAATTCCCCCTTTTTATAAGCACACTGGCTGTATTAGGTTAGGTCTCATCCTAATGACTTTATTTAACTTGATTATCTTTGTAAGCACTTCATTTCCACATAAAGTTACATTCTTAGGTACTGCAGATTAGAACTTTTTTTTTTTAGTTTTTATTTTAATCACCTAGCACTCATCACAACAAGTGCGCTTCTTAATCTCTATAACCTAATTTGCTCATTCTCCCACACACCTCCACTCTAGTAAACATCAAGTTTGTTCTCTATAAAGAGTCTGTTTCTTGATTTGGTGCTCTCTCTCTCTCTTTCTCTCTCTTTCCTCTTGCTCATTTGTTTTGTTTCTTAAATTCCACATATGACTGAAATCATATGGTATTCGTCTTTCTCTGACTTATTTCACTTGGCATTATATTCACTAGCTCCATCCATGCTTTGCAAATGGCAAGATTTTGTTCTCCTTTTTTTGGCTGAATAATATTTCATTGTGTATATATAGCACAATTTCTTTATCCATTCATCATTCATAGACACTTCGGCTGCTTCCATATCTTGGCTATTGTAGCTAATGCTGGAATAAACATTGGGGTGCATGTATCCCTTTGAATTAGTATTTTTGTATTCTTTGGGTAAATACCCAGTAGTATGATTGCTGGATCATAGAGTAATTCTATTTTTAATTTTTTGAGGACTTTATACTGTTTTCCAGAGTGGCTGTACCATGTTGCATTCCCACCAGCAGTGCAAGAGGGTTTCTTTTTCTCCACATTCTCACCAATATCTGTTGTTTCTGTGAATTTGCTTTCAGCCATTCTGACAGGCGTGAGGTGATACCTCAATGTGGTTTTGATTTGGATTTCCCTAATGATGAGTGATCATGAGCACTTCTTCATGTGTCTGTTGGCCACCCGGGTGTCTTTGAAGAAATATCTCTTCATGTCTTCTGACCATTTTTTAATTGGATTATGTGGGGTTTTTTTGGATGTTGTTTTATAAGTTCTTTGTATATATATTGGATACTAACCCTTTATTATATATGTCGTTTGTAAATATCTTCTCTCATTCTGTAGGTTGCCTTTAGTTTTACTCATTGTTTCCTTCACTGTGCAGAAACTTTTTATTTTGATGTAGTCCTAGTAGTTTATTTTCACTTTTCTTTCCCTTATTACAGCCAATGTCAGAGAAATTACTGCCTGTGCTTTTTTCTAAGAATTTGGTGGTTTTTAACATGTCTTTTTTGGGGCACCTGGGTATCTCAGTCAGTTAAGCCCGACTTCAGCTCAGGTCATGATCTCACAGTCGGTGGGTTTGAGCCCCTCATCGGGCTCTGTGCTGACAGCTCAGAGGCTGGAGCCTGCTTTGGATGCTGTGTCTCCCTCTCTCTCTGCCTCTCCCCAGCTCATGCTCTGTCTCTCTGTCTCAAAAATAAATAAGTAAAAAACATTTTTTTAAAAACATGTCATTTTTCTGGAAGAAACAAAATGCAACTCAAAATATCAGCGCCACAGTTTATGAAAAAATGCACAATTATTTTAGCAAAATGCATTCTATGTGGTCAATTTGTAAGTTTAGAGTTGAAATACAGTATCACATAATTATAACTCTGAATTTGCATCATGTATATCAAGAGTCTGGGCAATTTATTGTCTACAAGCCAAATCTGTACTGCTGTTTATTTTTATAAATAAAGTTTTATTGGAACACAGACATGCTCATTTGTTCATATTTTGTCTATAGGTGTTTTCTCTCTGCAATGGCAGAGTTCAGTAGTTGCTGTAGAAACTTGCTGAGCTGTAAATCATAAAATCACTGTTCATGTAAAGAAGTTTGCAGACCTCTGATTCAAATAATAACTCTTACTGACTGTTAGCCATGTACCAGCTCTGTACTCTATGTTTCACATACCTTACATTATTTAACTCTGTGTATTTTCTTTGTAATAAATAAGGAAACTGAGTACTAAATAGTTAAAATTTCTTTCCAAGATCAAATAGCTAGTAAGGAGTGGGATTAGAACTTGAATCCTTGTAAATGCCAATCACCCCCTGTTTCTTTCTCTTCCTTCCTTCTTTCCTTCCTTCCTTCCTTCCTTTCTTTCTTTCTTTCTTTCTTTCTTTCTTTCTTTCTTTCTTTCATCTTTCTTCCTTCCTTCCTTCCTTCCTTCTTTCCTTCCTTCCTTCTCTTTTTTCTTCCTTTTCTTTCTTTTTAATTTTATTTTTAAGTAATCTCTACACCCAATGTGGGGTTTGAACTTACAACCCCAAGATCAAGAGTTGCATACTCTATAAACTGAGCCAACCAGGTCCCCTATCATCCACTTTCTTTCTAGCTCCACAGTATAAAGTTCCTTGTCAAGTTGGTGTAATAAGAAAGATATTTGGTTTTTGTCCCTGGTTCCTGGAACCCTTGAAGCTTTAGCCCTCAGAATTTCCTGAGTGATAAAGGTGATAGGAATATCTTTTGTTCTAATGAGATTACCCTTGGTGGGTCCCTCAGACAGCTTCAGGATGAGGGCTGGCCCCCAGAAAAACTGTATCTATATAATGAAACCTCCAATAAAACCCCTCAAATGATAGGGTTTAGGGTACTTCTGAATTGGAAAACATATCCTCATTCCTGGAGGGTGGAACCTCCTGTACTTGGGACCCCCTGGATGTTTTCCTGTGTACCTCTTTTTTTTTTTTAACATTTATTTATTTTGAGAGACAGAGAGAGCAGGGGAGGGGCAGAGCTAGAGGAAGAGAGCATCCCAAGTAGGCTCCGTGCTCAATTGGGAGCCCAATGCTGGGCTTGGATGTCACAACTGAGGGATTGTGACCTGTGATGATATCAAGAGTCACATGCTCAACCAACTGAGCCACCCAGGCAAGCCTTCCTATGTACCTTTAATATGACTGTGCATTTGTATCTATTGTGGTGAACTATAAGCATAAATATAGCATTTTCCTGAGCTCTAGGAGTCATTCTAGCAAATTACTGAACCTGGGGATGATGGCTCCGACTTTGTAGCCAAGTAGGACAGAAGTGTGGGGACCTGATACTTGCTACTGGCATGTGAAGTGAGGGCATTATTATGGGGCTGAATCCTTACACCTGTGGAGTCTGATGGTAACTCTCTCTTCATCTCTATCATCTCCATCTCCATCTCTCTCTCTCTCTCTCCATCTCTATTTCTACCTCTATCTACTTCTATGATCTCTACCTCTTTCTATGTATCAGTTACCCTTTCCTGGAAGTAACACTGAGTAGTATCATTGACTATTTGGTTGGTGAATGAATGATTGTATCTGGCAGTTATATTCATTTTTTTCCAGCTTTATTGAGATAATTTACATATAACCCTGTATAAGTTTAAGATGTACAATGTATCAAAGTTCTATTTTTCAATAAAAAACATACAACATGGTCTACAGGAGGGAATTTGAAAACATTTTAGGAAAAGAACCAATAGAAATTTGAGTAACTCACATATTCAAATATCATTAACCTTGGAATATTTGTATTAGATTATTTTGACTTTTAGTGAATTAATTCTTAAGGAATTTATTTATAATCTTGAATTGTGTGTAATTGTTAATATTAATAATTTAAAGAAAGGTATGTTAATTTATAATTAAAAACAAATGGAGAGAGAGAAGGAAAAACATACTTATACATTTTATACAAAATTAAATATTATAAACCATATATAGTCACTTTTGGTGACTTGTGATACTATGTAATACAATATAAATCAGTCATCCTAACTCTAATATATAGTGCATTGCTTTCATAAGTTACCTGTCCAGGGTGAAAAATAAAAATCAGTTCTTCAATGCCTTAATCAGTCAATGCCTTAATACTCCCAAATCCCAATGAAGGAGAAAGATGGAATGTGCCATCTTGGTTTACAAATGAAAACAAAAGAAAAAATATATATATAGAAAGATAAAGCTATCAGTCCGAAGTCATAAAGAAAAGAATGACAGAGTAAGGATTCTCCTCAAGCTCCTCCAGCTCAAGCTCACCTACAGGAATTTAATCAACCAATCAAAGTGATTCAGAAAGAGAGAGACAATACAAATAACCCTATTGATTTTTTTAAACCTTTGAACAGAAGTCTGATGATAAATTTAGTAGTGTTTTTATTCTCCTAACATACATATTTTTTTTATTGAAAGCTACATCTCAATAGATTAAAGAATATGCTCTTAAAAGGATGCCTTCTTAATCAATGTCTGGATATGGTTCTCACCAAAATTAAAATATTACAGTCTTAGGGAATTTTGATGAAGTTATGTTCTGATATGAAAAAGGCAACATAGATCTAAAATGGCTACGACCCTAACTTTGAATTAGATCTTCCATATTGTGCTAATTCAGGCATAATTGAATCAACTCAATGGGTATGTCCTGATGTATATCATTTTTTACTTTCAAGGAAATGCAAACACCATGTTAATATTTGCTGATTACTCTTATTATAAAATTATATATAAATTATTATATATAATAATATTCCTTATTATAAAAGGAATGTGCACATTTTGATGAATGCAGCAAATAATATGCCCAATCCCCTTTACATATTAGGCATTGCTTTGAAGCTGTGGCCCATGAATTTAAAAACTAGGGATGGAAATGTATGGGTTAACAGAAATCATAGAAGTATACTCTTCATACTCCGGAGTTTCATTTGCTCTTTATATGGATGTTGTCTTCAACTTCAGCCCATCTAACTACCTGTTCCTCAAACTTAGGTTTCTACTCTGTGTCTTCAATCATCTGTGTCCATTTGACTACACTGGAAATCTGTGTTTCCTTCCTTTATTAGCCCCACCCCTGACTGTGAATTCTGACTCCACTCGGCTTTGCTATGCGATGTTAGTCTACAGATTATGCCTATATTTATGTTCATTTCATCTTGCTTTGTTTATCTACTGGATTCTGAACATGAATATATGCCATGAATAAGTAACATCTTGGCTTGCCACCAGCTTATTCTTGACTCCTAATGGAAAAATGTGGTTCACCATCCTTGCCTTCCTTCTCCCACTACTATAGTGTTGTGTTAGTAAAATGTCAGGGCAAAACAATGGGGAAACAGCTCAGACAGAAAAAATTGTTAATGATTTTGTTTGTGTCATATTTATAATTATTTTATTCTTCCTAAACACATGAAATTTTGAATACACATATTTTTTCTTTGTTGTTAGTGCTTTCCATTAAGTGACATTACTTTTATTCTCCAAAATTTATATTTGAATTTCATAACTTTCAATTTTCATGGCATGAACCTAAGGAAGGTGTGTTATTAGCTATTTCAATTAAAGTGTGATTTAAAGAGCAAAGTAGCACCCTCCAAAAATGAATACACTTTTTTATTATTATTCATATCTAGAGATTTCAGAATATATAATAAATGTACCTCAAAAGTTATTTCCATATATGCTATACATCACGATAGCTCAGCATAATTATCAAAGGAAGCTATCAATCTTATTAGAAGTTTTTAGAAACTGAATTATAACAAAAGATAACTGATTTATTGGTTAGCTTTCCATACATTATTTGTAAATTTTCTAGGAATTTCCTATAAAATATGGTACTTTGCTTTTGCATAACTTCTCAGAATTCTATTATGTAATAGGATTTCCCCGTTTTTGCATGCTTATCCTTTTTATAGGCAAAGACTGTTGAAATGTAGAGTTCAAGAAAGGTTTGTAATTTAAACACTCCACAGAGGTGCTAAATATAACTGAGTATGGCATATTTGTGTGAATTTTTGTACTAGGATTTGAGCATATAGTCAGTACATTTCAGTTATTAGTGTCTCTTTATAAGGGTAAAATAAGGGTGGATAATCCAAGCAAGACTCATTACAATGCTCAGACATTGTCTCCATCCTTAATCCACTAGTCTTTTACAAACTAGTGTTCTAAAATGACACATTTTCCCTGAATACTGTCTCTTCCTAAATGTGTATTATTCAACAGGGATGTTAAGTGGAAACATTAAAACACCATTTCATTAGACAGATGTAGAGAGGACAAACACACCAAATAATTACAATTATACTGTGATACATAGTAAAATGTAGGTTGAAGAATATGTGTAACAAGGTAACTTGAGTTAGTATGCTGGAAGATGTCAGAGATTTCATTGAGGATGTGACATTTTTAAAAAGAAACAACAGGGACACCTGGGTGGCTCGGTCAGTTAAGCATCCAACTTTGGCTCAGGTCATGATCTCGAGGTTTGTGGATCCGAGCCCTGCATCGGGTTCTGTGCTGACACTTTAGAACCTGGAGCCTGTTTCAGCTTTTGCGTCTCCTTCTCTCTCTGCCCCTCCCCCACTCATGCTCTGTCTCTCTCTGTCTCAAAAATAAATAAACTATTAAAAAAATTTTTTTTAATGTTTTTTATTTATTTCTAGGAGAGAGACAGCATGAGCAGGGGAGGGTCAGAGAGAGAGGGAGTCACAGACTGAAACAGGCTCCAGGCTCTGAGCTGGCAGTCAGCACAGAGCCCGACGCGGGGCTCGAACCCACGAACCGCGAGATCATGACCTAAGCGAAAGTCGGACGCTTAACCGACTAAGCCACCCAGGCGCCCCTAAAAAATTTTTTTAAAAAGAAAACAACACGTCCAAAATAAAATCAATTGAACTAAGCCTATCAAGATTTTATATCTAATTTAATTGCAGTTTTTCTTAAGTTTATTTATTTTTAGAGAGAGAGAGAGAGAGAGAGTGCACGGGAACGAGTGGGGGAGGGGCAGAGAGAGAAGGAGACAGAAAGCAAAGCAGGCTCCAGGCTCCAAGCTGTCATCACAGAGCCTGAGGCGGGGCTCCAACTCACTGGCCATGAGGTCATGACCTGAGCTGAAGTCCAATGCTTAAGCAGCTGAGCCACCCAGGCGCCTCAGTTGTAGTTTTAACCTTCTGCAGGAATGCAGCCTTAACAAGTCAGTCTGGAATTTTCTGGTCAGTGCCATGAGGTAATCCCTCTAATAGACCCTTCTTCTACCAAAGGAAGATGCTTCACCTGAAACAATCCTTTTTTCTTTTTGGTTTATGATTTCCTTATTCTGCCTTTAACAACCTTTCTCTCTCTGTAGTCCTTTAGAGCCAATTTGCACTTGCTAGATGGGATGCTGCCCAATCCATGGATCCTTCAATAAAGCCAATTAGATCTCAAGAATTCACTTGGTGGAATTTTGTGACCTAACACTGGAGAGTAACACTTGTGAAAGGAAATGGGAAATATCAGGATAGGGCAGGGGACCTGTCAGATAGCAATGCAGATCTACCAAAACTCTACCAGCCCACCTGGAGCTTTGGGTCAACACTGCCTGATAGAGCCCTGCCCTGGGAGACAATGTCAAGGCTTCTGTTCAATTATTACTTAGGGGACGCCTCCAAAACAACATGCCCTGGACCACCACCATCTCTCTTGGTCACTGGCCAGAGGCCATCCCCCAAATGATGACATTAGCTTGAAACCTAAGGCCAACTCCCAGAAGCTAGTTGCCAGAGCTTATGAATTCAACTGTTCCCCTCAGATCCAGAAAGTGAGTCCTTACCTGAAGGGGGGTCTGTTTAGCATGATCTACTACATCCACTCAAATTATAGGAGTGGTTAAATTTGTATAATGCAAAATCCACCACCCCTGACAGTCAATTTGGTTAATATATTCATAAGTTTGTATAGTGAAGGCGGGCAACATATATACGTCTCTTTGTCATAAGGATTACCTTGAGCTGGTCAATTTTAAGAAACAGCAAACATAGGAGAAGCTCTGGAAAACAAGTAGAAGTTACCTTTGGTGAGGGACATTTATGTTTCTTTTTTTTAAAAATGTTTTATTTATTTCTGAGAGAGAAAGAGAGACAGCGTGAGCAGGGGAGGGTCAGAGAGAGAGGGAGACACAGAATCTGAAGGAGTCTCCAAGCTCTGAGTTAGCTGCCAGCACAGAGCCCGACATGGGGCTGGAACCCATGAACCGTGAGATCATGACCTGAGCCAAAGTCAGACTCTCAACCGACTGAGCCACCCAGGTGCCTTGACACATTTATATTTCTAAGAGAAATCTCTACTTGGAAGGCTGTGTTTCTCTATCAGGATGAGGAGGATGACTAAAACTCTACAGAAACTCTTATTAGTGGAGAAGTCAATAGCCTGGATTTGTCTTTTATTACAAGTGTGTCTCAGCCAAGGACCTAGAGGGATAGAGGGAACCTATTTTTCCTGTCCCACCATAAAACATCATCTACTTGACTGTATTTTAATTGTTTCATTGCTTTTATTGTTTTTGTTATTTGAATGACATGACATGATTTCATCTTGGTCTTGCAAAATCTCTGGTGAACTCAACTTGGGCCCAGACAAAGAAGTGAAGTGCAGACATTCAAGTGACTTGGTTTCCACTGAAAAATAAAAACACTGTATTGTGGCTTTTGCTAATATGAAGTTATAATACCATTATCAGTGAACTATACTTATTTTTAACTTAGTGAAATCCTACCATATCCTTCCCTTACCCTTGACTAGATAGCACTAGATGGTTCAAATAAGAGCCATGTAATGCATGTGGGACATTGGAGATATCCCAGCAACATTAATCTCTGAGCTTTCTGCCAACCAAAAAGCCAGAGGACATAGAAGTAGTCACGAGGGAAACAGATTTATGAGACAGTTGAACTAAAATTCCTTAAAGTTAAACCCAGATTAAAGTTACAATCATCTTCTTGACAGAAAGGGGTAACAATCTTTCCAAATTGCCCCTGCACCTTCTTCCAGTATTTTCTAATGCGCCGAGAGCTGTTTCAGTATCAGGCTGGATAATTCCTAGCTGTGACTTGGTAGAGAAGTTCAGGGCTTGGAGTCATAAGACCTGCATTCAAACCATTCTTTGTGTGCAAATAGCTATGTGGCTATGGATAAATCAGCTCAAATGTGCGAACCTCAATTTTCTCATAGATAAAATGTTAATAGTATCTCACAGGACAATTGTGTTAGTCAAAAGACATAATATATATGAAAATGTCATGAAAATTCTCATTCTTGCTTTAAAGATATAAGAAGTTAATGGGAATGCTTGGCTGAGAGGGATACAAAAATCTTCACTGCAGCATGGTTAGGGAGAAACAGAGATTTGCCCTCTACCCCCCTCTATGACATTGAGTAGAACCATTCTTCTACTGGAGCTGGTCTCCGTGCAGTAGTGCCTGCTGTTCTCACCTGCTGTCTTCATTGTCTGTGATCTGGCACAAGTCTCTTCTCCCCTCGAGAACTTGTCTGATCACCTCAGATCTCCTCTCCACTTGTTAACTTCTTAAATCTTTATGGTAATTTATTGTCCTATATTATTGGCATATTTGTGTGTACTTTAACTCAATGGCACAAGAGGCAAAATGATAGTATTTGACTTGGAATCAGGAGAAGAAGGGTTTTTATTCCAGTACATTTCCTATATTTTAGTCTTTATTACAAAATAAAGAATGTAGAGGCCCTGGGCTGATTCGGTTGGTTAAGCGCCAGACTCTTGATTTCAGCTCAGGTCATAATCTCATGGTTGGTGGTGAGATCGAAGCCCATGTTGGGCTCTACACTGACAGCACAGAGCCTGACTGTGATTCTTTTTCTTACTCTCTCTCTGTCCTTCCCCTGCTCATACGCACACATACACACACACACACACACACACACACACACACTCTCTCTCTCTCTCTCTCTCTCTCTCTCTTTCTCTCTCTCAAAATAAATACACTTAAAAAAAGGAATGTAAATATAAAAAGTTTTAAGTTACCTTTATTTTTTTTAATTTTTATTTATTTTTGAGAGAGAGACAGAGCATGAGCGGTGAAGGGGGAGAGAGAGAGGGAGACACAGAATCTGAAGCAGGCTCCAGGCTCTGAACTCTCAGCACAGAGCCCGATACAGGTTTCAAGCTTTTGAACAAGATCATGACCTGAGCCAAAGTCTGATGCTTAACCAGCTTAGCCACCCGGACACCCCAAGATCCCTTTCTACTAGGAATAAAAATGTATATGTATTATTCTACTGCTTTGAGTTGCCTTGGAGGGAAAAATCTTAAATCGGTGTGTGTGTGTGTGTGTGTGTGTGTGTGTGTGTGTGTGTGTGTGTACACATTTGCATGTACGTGTTTTCCCTTGACATATTTATTTCCAGTTTTATGCCCTGGCTATTTTAACCCCTGCAATCATGCTAGAAAGTAAAAATGAGTCTCTTTATGTTGAAGAGCTCCCACCTAAGGATAAAGTTTTATGACTCAAGACTCAAATTATTTATCCATGTCTTGTATGAGTCAGAAGTTCAACATTAAATATCTAATGTTTTGTTCAGATCCATTCTCATAGTTATTAAAATATATTGATTGTAAGAAGTTTTTAAGGCATTTCATTTTTATGACTCACAGAATGTGAACATAAGGATCAAAATTGTCAGTCAAAAATGAATCCATGACAGGGGCGCCTGGGTGGCTTAGTCGGTTAAGCGTCCGACTTTCGCTTGGGTCATGATCTCGCGGTTCGTGGGTTCGAGCCCCGCGTCGGGCTCTGTGCTGACTGCCAGCTCAGAGCCTGGAGCCTGTTTCAGTCTGTGACTCCCTCTCTCTCTGACCCTCCCCTGCTCACGCTGTCTCTCTCTCTCTCCTAAAAATAAATAAAACATTAAAAAAAAATTTTTTTTTAAAAAAATGAATCCATGACATAATTATTTTAATGAGCTCCAGGATATTATAATTTTAAATTTTTTCTCCATATCAAAATAATTAAATTTGGATTGCTAATTTTAACCTGCCTTAGGATTCATCAGGCAAATTAAACACATGTACTCTATCTCAGCAATGTTCGCTAGAATGTCTTACTTCTTTACTCTTTACTGGGCTTCACGGGACAATCCCCAACCTTGGGGAAATCCTGCCACAGGGATTCTCTCTCTCATTCTTCCCTCAAAGCTGTTCTCCAATTTCTACATGTATGGAAATGAGAGTAACAATATCATACATCAGTGTTTTCCAATCACTCTGCTCTAACTTCATTCTTACAGCTTTGTGAGTGAGGCATTTGATAGCCTTAACATCGAACCTGACAAGTTAAATCTACATCCTCTGTGTCCCATGAAGTCCCATGTTGGGTCCAGTATGTGTGTAGACACTAATAAGACTTGCTTATGCTTATGAAATACCAACTTCATTTTGTAATCAATTATCAATAATTATATAGATATATTTTTTCCCCATACTTATAATCACAAGCCCAAAAGTTGACCAACTACTTACTAGCATTTAATGGATACATAAATTTATATTTGCTTAAATTAGACCACTGTTTCATCATAATTGAAGTTATTTACCTATCCACTAAGCATTTTTCATTTCTTCTTTCTTTTCCTTTCTTCCTGTTTTACCTTTCCTTCTTTTTTTTAAAATTAATAGTTTTTTATTTTTGAGAGAGAGAGAGATACAAAGCATAAGCAGGGGAGGGGCAGAGAGAGAGGGAGACACAGAATCTGAAGCAGGCTCCAGGCTCTGAGCTGTCAGGACAGAGCTACATGCGGGGCTTGAACCCACAAGTAGCAAGCCAAAGTCAGAGGATGAACTGACTGAGCCCCCCAAGTACACCCTTCTTTTTAATTTTGTTTCTCTCTTTCCATCTACAGAAAGTTATTAATATATTTATAATTAGAGTAGCATATAGTTTCTTGGCATTCACTCTAAGCTTAGAGCATTTTGACCTTGAATACTGCCAAGACTTTCCCATGTGCCTTGATTCCAGGTGTGGTTGCTAAGATACGTTATTAATTTTCCAATTAAAAAAAAAGAGAGAGGTCAGGGTGTGAAGAAGGTATGTTTACTAAGAAGTCTTGTTGATGGATTTTGTCTGAAATTTGGAACACTTCATGTGATTGGAAAATATTTTAACTTTTTCAATGTTTTCTTCCCTTTAAAAAATATAATTATCTCAATTCAAAGAGAGAAAGTCACACATTCTTATAAATAGAAGGATAGCAGTTTTTGAATTATAGTTTTTATTCCATAGCCATTTATGTCATATTTCTTTCTCCCAAGTTGATATGACTTTTAACAAAAAATTAATTGCCATAAAGAGTACATTTTTAGAACACACAAGAATAGTACCAACAAGAACAAAGAAAGATTAGGCCAATGTAAGTAACGAGACTGATTATGAACTTGCAGCCCTAGCATTTTGAAACCTGAAATATAATGGTAAACTTCTTAAATTACATAATCCCAATGGTCTCATAAAAGGAATCTTACTGTTTACCAAGAAAAGCAGACATTTTTGTGAAAATCAATCTCATGATTTTTGTTTGAGGGAGATATTGAATGTTACTATGGACAACATACCCGAGAATTATGCTGCCGGAAAGGCAGTGAGTGGTATGTGCACACGGGAGGCACTTCTTAAGTGTTTGCTGAGCAGACTCCAACTCTTAATCACTGTGCCCACCCCCTTGCTCAGCACCATGGACAGACTTTCACCATCTCTTCTTGGTGTGTTTCCAGTTGATTATTAAAGTCTCCAGTCTTACATTGTACCCCATCCTGCTATTGTAATAAAGAGAGCATACTCGTAATTCCATCAGACCTAGATTTGAATCCTTGAGCTTGGCGAGGTTGTTAAGCATCGGACTTTGGCTCAGGTCATGATCTCATGGTTCATGAGTTCAAGTTCCACATCATGTGAGCTTGTGCCTTGCTTTAGATGAACTCCGCCTCTCTCTCTCTCTCTCTTCTCCCCTCTCCCCCCACCTTCTGCCTCTCCTGGGATTCTCTCTGCCTCTTGCTCACTTGAGCCCTCTTTCTCTCTCTAAAAACAAAACAAAACAAAACACCTCATTTATTAGTTCCTTATTTGGCCAGGGTAGTGTAGTTATCTTCTTTATTCTTTATTCATCTGTGGACAGAGCCTGAAATAATGTCTGTCTCACATAACATGAGCATTAAATTTAATGTTATTATGCATAGGAAATACACAGCACAGTGTCTGATTCAAAGTGAGCCCTAGGTAAATGCTAAATCTCCATATTTTTGTTTCTAAAATTCAAATCTGAACATGCCATTCCATTATTTAAGTTCCAACAAATTATCTATGGCCCACAGAATGAAATCTCAACTCCTAAGCATGATATACAGGTTGACTATGATCAAGTTTCTGCATACTGGTCAGAATACCTGGCCCCTCTATTCTCTCCATGTCACTCTTTATAAACAAGTTACATCATGTGCCTGCATAAGCATATTTTAAAAATTCTTCTAATACACGTATTTTTTATTTCTGAAACATATTTATATCCAACTCCATAATATATTTGTACTATATAAAATATGCACAGAATAGATATGAGAAAGGATGAGATTAAAATATACCCAGAATTGTGACTATTTTGTCCACTTGTCCATGGTCCTCAATGTCAAACCCTGTTTTAGAGACCACTGGGATGCCCAGCTGGACTGCCAGTATTAAGTAAATTCTGTTTGTACGGTGAGCGAATTAATGAATAACCTTTATTTATATTGGTCATGATAAAGGACAAAGTATTTTAGTGGAGGTTAAGAAAAAAAATCAATTACCAGTTGGTAACTTTATGGGCCTCCAAGTTGTTCTAAGATTAGAGTTCAGAATATCTAGGTAGGTGGATAAAAAATAGTAAAATAACAAGAATAAGAGGTGATATTTCTTGAGCAAGTCTTTTAGACAATGGACTAGATAGACAGCATATCTTCTAGTGTATCTTCTTTGAATAACAACAATTTTTTCCACTGTGATTTTTTTAGAAACCAAAGAAGGTAATTTAAGTTTGAGTAGTGAAGTTGAGATCTTTAAAAAAACAAATACGCCCCTGCCAAACCCCAGAAAACAACACCCTGGAATGCAGCTTTTATTTCCTCATTGACAGATGACTCAAATACTTTATGTGGAGATTTACAGATGAAGGCATTACTATTACTACTTTTACCACCACCACTACTGCTACTAATGAAACACCATTACCAAAATTTTACTGATTATTTTCTCTTTGCCAAGAATGGTTCGAACCATTTTGCATGTATTAATTATCTCAGTCCTCAAACAACTCTAAGGGTTAATTACTATTATCTCCTTTTTACAGTTAAGAAAATCAAGGAACAGGGGCGCCTGGGTGGCTTAGTCGGTTAAGCGTCCGACTTTCGCTTGGGTCATGATCTCGCGGTTGTGGGTTCGAGCCCCGCGTCGGGCTCTGTGCTGACTGCCAGCTCAGAGCCTGGAGCCTGTTTCAGTCTGTGACTCCCTCTCTCTGACCCTCCCCTGCTCACGCTGTCTCTCTCTCTCTAGAAATAAATAAAACATTAAAAAATATATATATTTAAAAAAAAAAAAAAAGAAAATCAAGGAACAGAGAGTTCAGATAATCAGATCATTCAAGATTACAGAATTAGCAAGTGTGTAGGTGTTCTGGCTACAGAGCCTATAATTTTAATGATTATTTCATACTGCTCGCACACATCTTAATCAAATACTTATAGAATTAACTAATGATCTGCAAAAGCAAAATAAGAAGATCATATGACCACAGATTACTATCTGTGGTCAATAAGAGAGATCAGAATTGTAAGTAATTGAATGTATGTATATGCTGGATTCCATAATATTTTAGCAGAGCTTTTTATAATTGAACCATACAATTAGTCTTGTGTATTTTAAAGACTTAGATGATTTCATAAAGTGAGTAAAAACATGTATGCATGTTCAAAGCACTTTTCTTTTTTTAATCTACATTTGATAGCTGATAGAATAGTTGGCATTGCTGCTAAATTCTCTGTATAATGACTTAATCAAATGAGATATCCCTTTGGTGTGCTAATTATAATTATGACACCTTGGAACCTCATTAATTGGATTTTTTTTCTGTTTTATTGGCAGTCAGATAAAGTTCTCTATTACTGTGAATGGTCACATAGTATGACATTACATTACAACTGAAAAGTAATTATCTTTATTGAGCAATATCAAATATATCAAGTTAAAGGTCGATGATATGTAAACTTTGTTATTGGATTTAAAATGTCCCTTTTTATTGCACTATGTGTATAAACACCTTAGCTGAGCTTTGCGCTTTAGCTAGAATATGACTTAAGAAATAATAATTTGTCATTTAAAAGTATGAGAAATAATAATCATAATGACCTTACATTTCTACTTCTGTTTAAATGTGTGTGCAATTTTTCTGGTCAATTGTTATGAAATACTCTATACCCTTAACAGTGCTGCAAGTTCACATGTCTGGCAACTCATAATTTACAAGACTTGAGCTTGAAAAACATGTTGTCTTGATCTTACCAAAGACCATGGATCCATTGGCCTGGTAAGGTATGATGTCTCTAATCCAAATAAAATAGAAGCTAGGCTTCCTAAGTTTAAGACCTTGTGTGCTGAACTAAGTAAAAACAGATACAAAAAAGTAGATGAGAATCGAGGTATAATCTCCCCTTTTATAAATAACAGAATACACTACAGCTGTATACACTTTTGTAGCATGAACCTCAGGACTGTTTTGACAAGAAACTACATCTTCCAACCTCCATGGAAAGAAAAACAGAACTCTAGACCTGCAGTGTCCAAGAAAGACCCACTAAACATGTGCGTCGTATAAACACTTGAAATGTGGCTGCCCATACTGAGATGTGCTCTAAGTATAAAATACACACTGGATTTCAAAGATTTAGTACAAAAAAAGATAAGATAGTTAATTGATAATTTTATATTGGTTATCTGCTGAAACAATGATAGCATGACTATATTGGATGACATAAAATACATGATTAAATTTAATGTCACCTCATCTTTTTCGCTTTGAATGTGGCTATTAGAAAATTCAAAATGATACACAGGGCTCATCTTCTGTTTTATTTATTGAAAAGCTCTGTTCTAGACCTTAAGAGCAGGAGCAGCTGGGGCCTCTGGGTCTGCAGAATTCTGAGCACTTCCACTGGCCAACTGCCTAGGGGCCATGACTTGTTTCCCAGCTTGTCAATGCAAGAGAAAGTCAAAGAAAGTATCATGAGAATCAGGGAGACAAATAACATGCTTCTCTTAGGAAGGAGTGTTAAACAGACCAAGGAAAAAGTAGCAGGTGAACTGCAGGCCTCCCCTTGCTTCTTGGTGAAATGCCTTTTGTGTTTTTACCATGTGAGAGAGAAGAAAAGAAGTGTATGAGAGCTGGCTCATAGGCCAGGAGGCAAAGAGCAGGGCTGGGTACAAAAATCAAGGGAAGGGCAGCACATGAGGCCAAGTTTTCCAATTTTCCAATAACATTCCCTAATGGATGGAACAGATATCCTCATTCCACAGTATAAATGTGGTAAGTATGTAAATAAGTCTTCTCTATTCCTACACCACCCTGACCAGTGTTCTTCACTTTTAGTGTTCTTAACCCATCAAGCTTGGAGATTAACGAATGACTAAGCCAAGATCAACCAGAGCTCAGCCAACTCCATCAGGGCAGGAGGTCATACTGGATTTGTACAGTGGTTTTCCCCTTGGTGGTGGTGTGTTCCTCTGGTAGCCACTGTGACATTTGGTTTATCTCCCTGGGACCAAGGCCCTGTGTCCCACCTATGCCACTGGTATGCATCACAGCAGATCATTTAGTTTTGAACAACATTGGAATCTCTTCTTTTTTTAAAATCCCAGGGAAAAATTAAAATGTAAATTTATTATTTTTCATGAATTTGAATCTGTAAAACTTAAGTTCAAAATTCTTTTATTCCCAGTTCTTGTTCTGCATACCGTTACTCAGAGGCCCTCACCCAGATGCCTGAGTCAGTTTTAGATTTCTTCTGGAGCAAATGCCATGTAGGCAGTGTTGGATTATTTTTCCCTTCTTTGTACTAGAATTACACTTCTCTGCTCACAATCATGTGACTTGTGCATGAATCCGACAGCATATATCCCAGTTTCATTCACTTTGGGTGAATGAATGACATGTTACATGACAGGCTGTGGTCAATCAGTGATCATGGATCACTTCCACAATCAAGTGGAAGCTTCAGGGTGATTGTGTGGTTTGGTTGAAATCTTTTCCATTCTTTTCTTTTTTAATTTTTTTAATGTTTATTTATTTTTCAGAGAGAGAGACAGAACATGAATAGGGGAGGGGCAGAAAGAGAGGGAGACACAGAATCTGAAGCAGGCTCCAGGCTCTGAGCTGTCGATACAGAGTCCCACACAGGACTTGAACCCACAAACCTCTAGATCATGACCTGAGCTGAGGTTCGATGCTCAACTGACTGAGCCACCCAGGTGCTGCAAATTCTTTTCCATTCTTCCACTGATATGACAATGGCCTGTCACAGATTGGAGCTACTCAGCCTAGTGTCAGATTAAAGTTATACATATTGCTGAACCAGCCAGTAGAGTTCACAGCTCCTGTAGCAAGAGAGAGAAACACTTCTTTTTTTTTTTTTTTTTTTTTCCTAGGATAGAGAGAGACAGCGTGAACAGGGGAGGGTCAGAGAGAGAGGGAGACACAGACTCTGAAACAGGCTCCAGGCTCTGAGCTGGCAGTCAGCACAGAGCCCGACGCGGGGCTCGAACCCACAAACCGCGAGATCATGACCTAAACGAAAGCCGGACGCTTAACCGACTAAGCCACCCAGGCGCCCCGAGAGAAACACTTCTTGCTGTCAACCATTGATTACTTATGTTGTTGCCACAACAACTTTGCCTGAAGCAGCAACTGTAAGCTGGCATGTTGTTTATACTTTATAATTATGGGTTCGATGTTAATTAAGCAAAATTATGATTCTGAAACCCCCAGAGCACAGTTCAGTGCAAACTCACATACTCTTACCAGTCTAAGATCATCATTGTGAGGACTGTGGCATGTGAGGGGGAGAAGATTGAAAACACACACACACACACACACACACACACACACAAATAAATGACAGGAAAACTCGGAAAACATCATTGTCTCATCTCAGTTTGTTAATTGCTTTCTGTCAGTTGTTTAGGGCTCTTCCCCAGGTAGATCAAAAGAATAGAATGTTGAGAAGAATCTGTAATATCCCCTTCCCCGCCCCCAGAGATTGGAACAGTAGTATCGTTCCCCCTAAGGAAATATGTGGGGTAGGATTATAAGTGTCACCCTATCAACTACCAGAAGAGAGGATTTGAGTACATTTTGAAAATCTAACTCAAGATATACATAACTCTTAATTAGGTGATTAACATTTATTGAAATATAACACCTTTTTTCTGTTATATTTGATTGGCAAGTTTTTCATCATATTTTCTATATTTTGCTTTAGGAACATATTTTGTGCCATGAGGTTAAAAGAAGACATGAAGTTACAAGTGACATTAATAGTATATGACATTTACATAGCACTCCATAATTACCAGATTACTTCCACATGCATGATTACATGATTGTGTTTCTCACAATATCCTTTTTTAAAAACTTTTTTTGTATTTTTTTTTAATTTTTGAGAAAGAGAGAGAGAGAAAGCACATGCATGCACAAGTGGGGGTGGGGCAGAGAGAGAGGGAGACAGAATCTGAAGCAGGCTTCAGGCTCTGAACTGTCAGTGCAGGGCTCAAACTCACAAACCTCGAGATCATGACCTTGTGGTAGGAACCCCTCCCTAAGGAGAAAGAAAAAAATGAAGAGAGAAGACTTCAAGGTCACCTAGATATGAGTCCAGCTGCCTACATCCCCCATGTTCTTGTAAACTGAAACAACTTAATCAGACTGCATGTTTATGTGTATTACCATACATGGGAGACAAAGAAATAGAAAATGCATAAAAAAACCTATGCCATATGATGTGGGCCGCTCAGTTCTTTTGGGTACGAACCCAACTGAGTGGTGCCGGCATAATAAAGTTGCTTTCTGGAAAGAAAGGTCTCGGTGTCACGACTTTCTGAGCGAGAATCCTGCAACAACCTGAGCTGAAATCTGATGCTCAACCATCTGAGTCACCCAGGCACCCCTCACAATTATCCTTGAAAAGTTACACATGCCAATTATTATCAGACCAGTTATAAAGTGAGGAAAGGGAATTCAGGAAGCCTTGAGAGTTTAGGCAGGATTATGTAATCGGAACGTTTCTGAGTCGTACCTGGAGTCCTGGCTTCTGTATTATGTCTGAGGCTTTCTGTACTAAGCTCTTCATATGAAGACTATGTTGATGCCTCCACATACTTTCTCTGCTCCCTACCACTTACATACATGCATAAAATCTGAGTCAAGTGTAAGCTGTTCTGGACATCCCTGCATCATAGGATTATCACAATACTTTGTGGTTTTTTCCCCTAGTTTCATAAGTCTGTCCTAAAGTTCATAGTGCACTAGACTAAGAACTATACCTTCTTCTTTCCCTCCTTCTTCCCCTAGTTCTTCTCCTCCTCCTCCCCCCTCTCTTCCTCCTTCTTCCTCCAGCCCCACTCACTTCATTAAGTCTTGTAGAAGCTGCCTTTTAAATGAGCCACTAGAAAATTAACATGTGTTAATCATCAAAAAGCATCTTTCTTCTTGGAAGATAAGGATAACTTTAAGATGAATAACAATAAAAAAAAGTTGAATAACAATACAATATATCCATGGAATAAAATAAAGGATCATTAATTTATCCTAGGCCAATAAATCTCTCTAAAGAATGTAACTGGCCAGGGGCACCTGGGTGGCTTAATCAGTTAAGCATCTGACTTCAACTCAGGTCATGATCCCACGGTTCATGGATTTGAACCCCACGTCAGGTTCTGTGCTGACAGCTCAGAGCCTGGAGCCTGCTTTAGCTTCTGTATCTTCTTCTCTCTGTGTGTCTCTCAAAAATAAATAAACATTTAAAAAAAATTGACTGGCCTTCTATACCCCAACATGTCAATTTCTGCAGTCCCAACTTCCCACATACTCTGGGTAGAGCAACCTGTTTATTCCCCTTACCATGATGGCCTCTTACTACCCCTTTCTGCAGATACCCCACATGGTACAGCTTGGCCATACAGCTTGTCAAAGGAAAAAAAAAAAGATATAAATACAGGTTCTATGACAAGTGATTCTTAACCTTGACCACACAGCAGAATCGCCTGGGGGAAATTTTTCAAATAACAATCCCATACATTCAGTTTTGATTAGTCTGGGGTGGGGCCTGGATTTCAGTATTAAAAAACAAAAGCAAACAAAAACTGAAATCTGATGTGTAGCCAGGATTTACAATCTGGCCTTCTTAGAATTATGTTGTACCCGTCCCTAATAAGTCCTAAATTTACAGATTTCAGGAAATTGACTGGATGGCAGCAAACAGAAATATGGCTGCAGTGTTCACTTTCATTCAGGAATTGCCTGGGCCGACAGAACAAAGAAGAAGGCATTGCCTTGAGGGACAGTCATCCCACCAGCTAGCAGGGTAATCAGGCTGCCACACAAAGCTTTGTGATACAGTGATTCTACCTATCGGTGACTCTTCCTCTATTAGTTCTTTCTTCTCTACAGGTAATTAGAATTCTACTCCATTATACAACCTGGTTTGTTCCCCTCCAGCTCAGGGTACTAGGCACTTTCAACTGTAACCTGGACTGTTGGTTTGGAGATCTTGAGGCAACTGCTCAACCTAAGCTTGTTCCAACATGAGACTTCAGGAGATTTATCAGACGTCATGGTCACGTCCAGCCTAACACTGGCTCAGAGAGTATTTTAAGTAAAGGAGAGCTCCAGAAGGCACCACATGATAGTAGTTTTGGCAATTAGGAAAGGCAGGAACAGAACAAACATTAAAAAAGGGGAGCAGGCGCCTGGGTGGCTCAGTCGGTTAAGCGTCGGACTTCAGCTCAGGTCATGATCTCACAGTTTGTGGGTTCTAGCCCTATTTGGCTCTGTGCTGAGAGTTCACACCCTGGAGCCTGCTTCAGATTCTGCCTCTCCTTCTCTCCGCCCCTTTTCACTCACCCTTTGTCTCTTTCTCTCTCTCTCTCTCAAATAAAAAGCGTGTTGTTTTTGTTTTTGTTTTTGTTTTTTTTTCAAAAAAAAGGAAGAAAAATTCTTTCCCTTGACAGTGAAACTTTTTAACTGGTAACCTTATCAGGTTGTGAAGCAAATGAACCTTCGACGCTGGCAAAATTAAGAAAATGTCTATTTTATTTTGTTCAGAATTTAATACTTCGAACAGGTCATTATGAAAGTAGTTGACCCATCTGAATTCCCAATATAATAATCCATCAGGCTAGGAACAATCAGAATTTGTTAACTTTAGCAATTAAAGACAAGGAAAACAATATCCAGAGCAAATGGTTCCATTTAAAAGACACATCTAACAAGAATGGGGAGAATTAAAAATATAAATAGTAAGCAAGTCACACATGCAATAAGATTCAGAAAACCTCAATCTATGAACAATCTTAAGCAAGTAAGATTATTGCTGAATAAAAAACACAGTGATGGGGATGGATAATACATTGATTACTACAAAAAATGAACAGTCAATTATAAGAGCAGATCAAGAAATTTTTCTCACATTTAAAGGAAGGGGATGTTAAGGAAGAGGTAAGAGACAGGAGAACAAAGCCAGGTGATGCAATACGTATAAAACAGGATTTCCAGAATTAGAGAGAGCCGACCAAAAGAGAAGCCATAAAAGAAACCGATGAACACACACTTTGCTTTATGCACAGTGATGAAAAAAAAAAAGTTACACTAAGACATCCTAATGATTTACATTTTTTGTCATTCTTACAGAACATGGTTATGCACATGAAGTACTGATGTAAATTCTGTCAAGGATTTTCCTGTTCCTGTGTTCTAATATATTTTTCTTAGACAAATACAATTTAGTTCTACCTGAGAAGAGTAGGTAGAAAACAATCACCAATGAATAAGAGGCATTATGAATTTCAAGACTAAGTATACTTAGTCATATGCTGGTGAGGTTTTTCTGCCTTAAAGTCAAAATAAAAATTCTGTATTTTGCTAGCACAAATAAACAAAAAGGCTAGTAAGCTTAAAGTAACAAGAGAAAACAAATTGACATCAAGTTTCCCATCTATAAGTGAAAAGTAGACAACATGGGCATGATTTCTAAAGATTGGAAAGACCATGAATTAAAAAAAAAACACCTATATGTAGAATATATTTTGTAAAAGTGGTGGTGATGATAGTATCTTTTTGGAATATATGCAAATTTTCCCCATAGAAAAGAAGGCAAGGCAGAATACCTAGATGTACAGATCACATCCTAAAAAAAAAGAAGAAAAAAGTGGCATTCCCCCCTGAATCAAATGAGTAAGAACAAAACAGACAGACATAAGCCTCATATGGTCTCATGGAATTGATGGGGCCCTGGGAAGATGAGAACCCTCACAGAGCCAACAGACCTTCGTGGGAAGCACAGTGGGTCCTTATGAGAAAAGCATCTAACACCAGTTAAGTTAGTATTTTTGCATAGTTTAATGAATGTAGGTAAGTGGTTCAGAGTAAAACCTGGAGGGATGAAGTCCTCTAGGCCCTATAAGCAATCAGACCTCACCAGAAAAATCTTTCTTCCATTGGAGAGACACTGATGGGAATAATATAAATTAGGAAGGATACACAAAATTGTAGAAAAGAAAAAAGAAAATGCAGAACATATAGAATACACTGAAAAGAGAGGGGGACAAAATCAAGACATCACAGAAATGACAAGGTAGTGTTTCTGAACTGATCACAGACACATGGAAGAAAGATTACTAGAGGAGAGCTAGAGAATCTGTTCTCTCTCAAAATCTTAAACAAAACTAATATTATGTATAAATGAGCCACTTAAAAGAATCATGATTGAATCTCACACAATGTTATTATAACAGAGGCGCAATGAGCAGAATATTTTCCCTACAGACAATGAGATCACAAAACAAATTTATACATATAAATCAGATAAATCTCAAACCTAATATTTCAAAGCAGGCTAAAAGTGATCCAAAATATAAAATAATAACATAAATCAGGACAAGGAAAACTCAAAGATAAAGCCACAGAACTAAAGAAAGAAATAAAAGAAAAATTGATTTCATAAGTAAACAATAAACTGAAAGAGAGGAGCAGATGCCCTACTACAAATGTAGGGTAAGAAGGAGGGAAAATTTTAAATCTCTTTTTAAAAGTTTATTTGTATTGAAAGGGAGAGTGAGTGGAGGAGGAGCAGAGAGAGGGAGAGAGAGCATATCAGGCAGGTTGCATGCTGTCAGTACTGAGCCCAGCATGGGGCTTGATCTGACAAACTGTGAGATCATGACCTGAGCCAAAATCAAGAGTCAGACACTTACTTAACCAACTGAGCTACCCAGGTGACCCAAGAAGGAAAGCAATTTTAAACATGAAGAAAAACCAAAGAGATTAAAAAAAAAAAAATAGCCAAATGAAGTGATAAGAAAGCAAAATCAACAAAATAGAACTAATGCTATCCAGGAAAATATTCCTGAAATTAAAAAAAAAATGCTTGAATTACATGCATTACATGCATGAAAGGATACCATGCATAAGGGGGAAATGATGCCAGAAGGCTTCATATGAAATGAAGCCCTGAAGGGGCGCCTCGCTCAATCAGTCAAGCATGTGACTTTGACTCAGGTCATGATCTCACAATTCATCAGTCCAAGTCCTACGTTGGATTCTGCACGGACAGCTCAGAGCCTGGAGCTTGCTTCTGATACTGTGTCTAACTCCTTCTCTCTGCCCTTTACCTGCTTGTATTCTCTCTCTCTCTCTCTCTCTCTCTCTCTCTCAAAAAGAAATAAATAACATTTTAAAAATAATGTGCTTGAAATGAACCTCTGAAAGAAAAAGAAAAAAAATCAGACAAATGAGCAAAATGATCAAGTCATTTAGAGGACTAAAAAAAAAAAAAAAGATGGTGATATTATTTTTATTGACAAGAAAGTAATGCCAGAAGATAGTGGAGATTTTTTCAGATTCAAGGAGACAAAACATGAGTAAAAAATCATATATCTATCTAAATTCATAGATCAATTCCACACACAAACTGTCATGAGCATGCAAGAACTATAAAAAATTCTTCTGAGACCATAGAGTAAGGACCTCCAAATTCCATAAAAGCAACAAGACTACAGGCAAAAATTGTCAAAATCCACTATGTCAGAAATCTGGAAATGAACCAAAGACTTGCAATAATCTGAGGAGTGTTTATTCAAGAACACTGGCTGAATTACAGCAAGAACAGCATTTCCTGGAGTTTATACACTTCTCTCTCCATTACCTTCTCCAAGCTTGGCAGTCTCCATGAAAAATGACAGTGTCACAATGATGCAATCTGTGAAAACTAGAAGGTGGGCATCCACTGCAGAGGACAACACAGGACAGAACAAAAGCCCCATCCCCAGATAACTGTCACTTCAGATTACTGACCAGGCAGGAAAAAGGCCATATCAGGGCTTATTTTTCTCTAACCTGACTCAATCACTTCTATACAAACAGCTCTATCCTTAGGGCATTTGTTCAAAACATAGGAATTGTTTATCATCACAGCTGCCTGATGCAGCTGACCCAAACCAGGAAAAACTCAGGATTAAGATTCCACAAGGGATCTGGAAAGTTCCAGAATATTCGTGGTCACCTAGAAGATCAGAATCCTGCGTGCATGCCCAGAAGAAGCATTAGAAGGTTCTAATATCTCACCTCTGGTTGATTTGCAATTCTTGTGCAAGCAGGAATTGAAGATGAAGGCAGTATTTTCAGATCTGAAAGGTATATCCCTTTCACTCACACACACACACACTCCTCTCAGCAAGGGTTGGGTGACTTATTGGTTCAAGGAATTTAAGGAAATGTTTGGTCATTAGCTGACCAGTCGTTGACTGACCACTAAGTGAAAACAACACAGACTTCTGTAGCCACACAAAACAGAGAACACAGACTTTACCAAATTAGCTTAGGAAAGACACTAAACAACCAGCAACAATAACTAAACAAGCAAACAACTACAACAAACTGAAACAAACAAACCTAAGAATGGGGGAAAATCTGATATCCAGAGTTGCAACGTTATAATATTTAAAATGTCCAATTTTCAAGAAAATATTATGAAACAGATAAAAAATAAAAGTATGACCCACAACCAGAAGAAGAAGAACAACAACAACAACAACAACAACAAAAACCCAGAAAAATTAATAGAATCTTTCCTAGAGAAGCCCAGATAGTGGGCTTAATAGACAAGGACTTCAAATCAGTTGTATTAAACATAGTCAAAGCGCCAAAGGAAACCACATGCAAAGAAACCATGAGAATAATGTCTTGACAAATATGTCAATAAGAAAACAAATTATAAAGAGGAAACAAATAGAAACTCTGTAGTTCAAAATTTTACTAAAGAGACTCAAGACTGAATTTAAAGTAGAAGACAGAAGAATCAAGGGACTTGACAATGGTTCAACAGGCATTATTCAGTCTGAGAAAAAGAAAGAAGAAATAGTGAAGAAAAATGAATTCAGCCTTAGAGACCCATTAAGACTCCATCTAGCAAACCAACATACACAGTGCAAGTTCCAGAAAAAAAGAGAATATTTGAACAGATTGTGACCAACAATCATTAGAACATTCATTTCGTATCCAAGTTGCTCAGCAAACTCTAAGTAGGATGAATTCAAAGAGATCCACATACAGACACATCACAGTCAAATTGCCCAAAGCCAAAGTCAAAGAATCTTGAAAGCAGCAAGAGAAAAATGACTCTTACATACAAGGGAGCCTCAACAGCTGATGAATAGCTGCATTATTGTCATTACCATGGAGGCCATGGGTAACACAGTGGGACTACATATTTAAAGTGCTCTAAAGAAAACGACTGTCAACCAAGCATTCTATATCAAGCGAAACAATTCTTCAACAATGAAGGAGAAATTAAGATCTTCTCAGATAAACAAAAACTGAGACTAATTTCTTGCAGAATTGCCTTACAAGAAATACTAATGAGAGTCCTTCAAACTGAAATTAAAAAAAAAGAACACCAGTAAAGGTAATTACATAGGAAGATATAAAATACAGTACAGAAGCATTTCTTTTTGTTTGTAATACCCCCCCATGTAATTTGAAAGGTAACAGCATAAAACAATAATTATAAAACTGTGGATATACAAAGATGTAATTTATGTAATGATTACAGCACATGGAAAGAATGAGAGGATGGGGTTATATAAGAGCAAAGATTTTGTATAATATTGAAAATAAGTTGATATTTATCTAAGGTAAATTATAAATTAATATGCTAATTGCAACTCCCAGGGCCACAAGTGAGAACAACTTACAAAATATAGTAAAAGAAACAACAAAGTGAAACAGTACACTAGGAAAAAAATAGAAGAGTAGAGAAACAAAAAGACATAAGTCATATTAAAAAGAAATCACAAAATGGGGATATTGGGCATGGACCCAAGTAACTGAATTGTAAATTGTTTCTTAAACACAACCTGATTTTTATTAAAGTTTAAAGAAATGTAGGAACTTGCATGGTCTTTCGTTAAAAAAAAAAAAAATGCTTCTTGGGGCCCCTGGGTGGCTCAGTCGATTAAGCAGCTGACTTTGGCTCAGGTCATGATCTCAGGGTCCATGAATTCAAGCCCCACATCCTGCTTTGTGCTAACAGCTTAGAGCCTGGACCCTGCTTTGGATTCTGTGTCTTCCTCTCTCTCTGCCCCTTCCCCACTCATGCTCTGTCTCTCTGTCTCTCAAAAAAAGGAATAAATGTTAAAAAAATAAAAAAAGTTTCTTTTCATCAAATTAACTAAAGGTAATTAATAAGTACATGAATAAATTAACAGGCTTTTCCCAATTTATTTTATCTTCCAAAAAAAATTTTCCCTCACTTTGCAGTTAGAGTTGGCATGATTTGTCAGTATCAGTGAAACATGATCTATGCTTTCAGCATTAAAAGAAGAAAAAGACTATTAAGTCTTTTTGTATACAACCTGCATGATTTCCATCTCACCTGTCATATATCTTGATGGAATGTGACAAAATATCACTAAATATTTTAAGATGTTGTGTTTAGATTTCATGTGCAGTTTGGCCAAACACCTATAAATTCAATAAATTATCAAATGATAGCACTTTACAACTTTTTACAATTGCACTGTTTCATTTTGCATACTTTCTACAACATGCAACTTTAAATAGAATCCCAAACACAAATGCCATTAAATATGGATCTTGATTTTATCACAAGATTGAAAATTCCGACAATGCCTTGATGATTGTTCAATTTTTTCTAGGAATCTTTTATATAATAACATATTACCCTTTGGTTAATACCCAATTACTTTAGTTGTATCAGTAAGGAAAAACTGCAGGTTAGAAAGATAGGTAAAAGTATTTTCAAAAAATAAAACTTAACATTTTCCTTAAAGTTTTAGTTACAGTTACCTAACAATAAAGTTTCTAGGAATATTCTCAAGATATATTTTAGCCTTTTACTGAAGAAAAATAAATAAATAAATAAATAAACAAACAAACAAACAAACAAACAAACAAATAACTGAGTCAAAAAAACAAAATTATGGAAAAATATTTTATTTATCTACAAATAACATAAAAATTAACAAAACTCAGTTTTTTTTGTTTTGCTCTCCTCAGATTTATCTACAACTGCCCTAAGTATGTGCAATTACATAGAAAAAGGGAACAAAGTTATAGGAAATACAGCATGAACAATAACCAATCTTGTGACAGGTAAATTTCAGCCCCGAAGATACTGTTTTTCCACTTGAATGTGTCCTCTTCTTTAAAAAAAAAAAATCTTTATTATAGAAAACATTCACAGTAAAAAGAAACAAATTAAGAATCCAAAGTCTTATATTTGTAGACTCATAATATATTTCAGTATGTTAAGCATGCTAAAGGCTCTGAGAAATCTTGCAGTAAAGAAATCTTTGTTTCCTGGGCATTTTCAGAGCTTTATAAATAAACACAATTTCTAATTTGTACATGCTTTATGCCCTTGAACAGTTTTTAAAATATTGGTATAAAGTCATCAAAGCAAAAATCAAGCTAACTGTGTATTATTATTATTTTATGGTCATAGCAAGTATCGGTGGTGGTGTAACAAAAGATATACTCTCATAAATTGCTAATGGGTACTGCAATTGCACACAATCCTTATGGACAACCACTGGGCAATATGGGTAAGAGGCTTCAAAACTTTTAAGCTATTGGACCCATGTACTAGCTCTTATGAATGTATCCTAGGGTAATTAGATGAACTTCAAAACTTTACAAAGATATTCATTACAGGATTTGTGAGATGCCTAAAACAGGAGATTGAACAGATAAATTATAGGATACCATCTAGAGAATCTTAATTTAATGGAATACTGATGGAATGAGAAATGTTTATGCTATACGATTAAGTGAAAACATGTTGTTTGCAATACCTATACAGTATGTATGTCATTGTATCAAAATCTATGCACAGGGTGCCTGGGTGGCTCAGTAGGTTGAGCTTCTGACTTCGGCTCAGGTCATGACTCATGGTTTGTGAGTTCAAGCCCTGTGCTGGGCTCTGTGTTGACAGCTCAGAGCCTCCTGCTTTGGATTCTGTCTCTCTCTCTCTCTCTCTGCCCCTTCCCCACTAGTGATTCTCACTCTCTTTCTCTCTTTCTTTCTCTCTCTCTCAAAAATAAATAAATATTCAAATAACTTTTTAATCTATCCACAAGTATACCTATAGAAATGATAGAAAAGTAAAAGTTAAAATGATAATTATTATTTTTCTCTAGAAAGGGCAATTATGTGTATTTTTGTTTTCCTGTTCTGTTTTTCCATATAGTCCATGTTGCTACAATAAACATATTATTTTTCATAATCAAATGGTATTTGTAAAATAACACATGATGCTATTTTGTCTCATTTTTACCTCCAATAAAAACCTTGAGAAAAGCTGAGACTTTGTAGTGGGTGCTTTGATCTCTTGGAAGCTCTTCATTTGAAAGATCGGAAATGTTGAGTCAAATTATGCAACCATATTGTAAGCTATTAATTATACTCCTTCAAAGATTGTAGTTTGAGTTATATCATTTTGTAACTCCTAACTTATTAAAATATATTTTTCTTTTTAAATATTTTGTGTGGGTTTTTAAAAGATGATATATATTTTAAATATATTTTCAACAGGAAAAATACAAAAGAAGTATTAGAGTGAATTAGCTAGAGGCTTTATGACATAGTATGTGTTTTCTGTTTTCTGCAACGTAAGTGACAGAGCAAAACAATGTCTGTTTCACCCTAGAAAATCCAATAGGCTAGAAACGAGCTATCTCCCTATTACGATGGCTGAGCAAAGAGGAGGTGACTGCAGTGGTTAGCTTCCAAGAATTTCTGAGTGCCTCTGTGCTACAGATGTCGAACACACACACACACACACACACACACACACACACACACACCACACAAGTTGTGTTGGATTCTTTCCAAAGACTACCTGGAGGGGCAAAACTAAATCAGCAGAGATAAACTGAAGGTAGTGCTGTATTCCTACAAGCCAAGGAAGGCATAACTTCCAGCCAGAAATGAGATGCATTCACTCACATCAAAGAAACTGTAAAGGGGATGTCCCCAGACAAGGCAAGAGGAACTCCAGAGAAACAATGAATGAAATTTAGTCAGTTCTGATCATATTCCAACAGGGTCTGTATGATAATAACCACGGCATTATCAGGCAAGTCAGAACTTTCTTCTCTCCTTAGAGCTTCTTCCTTTCCAAGCTGCATCCCTGGAGGAGTTAGAAACTCTAAGGGTAGGGAGTAACGCCCGCTGGGAATACAACAGATTTAAAGAGGCAGTGTGAGACAAAAATGAAATAGTTTACGATTAGATCCCCTAGCCTGTGCTTGCTCAGGTGAACGTTACATAGTGGGGAAAAGAGTAAGTTCTTAGAAAAATAAGTGAATCTCCATTAAATTTAGATTTCATATTCACAACAAATAATTTTAAGCAGTGCTGCAAATGTTGCATGGGATTTCAATATATTAAAATATTCGCCCTTCATCTGATATTCAAAGTTAACTGAGATTTCAGGACTCTCATTTGCTAAACCTGTCAATCCTCCATTCTTTGTATTACTGTTATTTGGATGGAGAATCTTGCTTGATATCAGATGCATCAGCCCTGCTTTGTTTTTATTATATGTTCCTTGTTTATTTATCTGCCGGAGGCCAGCTCCAGCAGGTCCAGGGGTCCCTGAAGGATGGATGGTGTCAGCGAGAGAGAGTGAGAGAGAACCATGAGAATCTTTCTGATCACCGGGCATGCATCTCCGCTCTGACTGGCACTCAACTTTATTTTATAATTAAGTGTTTGGGGGATGGCACAGAAATGGCATTTGCCTTAGACAATGATTTCTGATGACAAACTTCTTTGATACAAAAGACTCACGCATAACCTTTATCAATAGTGATTGAGGTAGGTGACTTAGATGCTTATCCTATGGTAAAGGAAGGTATCTTTAGCATCCAAGACAATGTTTTTAGCATAAAAAGGGTGAGGTTAGTTCTTTGTGAGCAGGGGTCAATAGCTTGTTTGTTTAAGGAGAAGTATTAAGAAAAACAGGTCTTTCGGGAAACGCAATGTTTGCTCCCATAATCACAAAAGAAGAAGTTCCTACAATAGGTTCCTTCACTGGTACAATCAGCATATTCAAGGTCAGAATAAGTCACTCCGAATACTGATCAACAAAGATCCTTGTAGGTTAGTGCTCCAAGCAGAAACAATTGGGTGGGGGTGGATATCTGTCCTTAACTCTAAATTAGGTTCTTTGTCTCAGGGTCAGGCTCAATTGTAACTCCTGTGTTCTTAACCCCCTTTATTATCTAAGTCTTGGATCTGCAAAGCCTGTAGGAAGAACCTTTTGACAATCATCCACAGCGCTTTCATCTGAAGTCTCTTTTGAAAAGGCAGGAATATGCTTTTCCTTATGAGCAATCTGTGTGGGGAATATCGGTCTGATCTGGAGTATTGTGAGGCCTGGTCAATACCCGCAGGCTCATTTCCAACATGAGCCAGTAGTAGCAGAAGGAGGTACCAGTTTTCTTTTCTCATGGCAGGAGCTGTGCAAGCACTGCCATTTCCTCGCTGTGACTGTCATCCAGCGAGGCCGGTGTGGCTCCAAGCATTTACCCATCCATTTGTTTTAGCCACTTCATTTTTAGATGTGTCTCATGCACACAGCAACAAATTGGGTTTGGATTTGCATACTCCAATCAAACAAATCTTTTCTTACTGGGTTAAGTCCATTTAGGTTTATTAAAACTTTTTAAAATGTTTTTATTTATTTCTGAGAGAGAGAGAGAGAGAGAGAGCAGGGGATGGTCAGAAAGAGAGGGAGACACAGAATCTGAAGCAGGCTCCAGGCTCCGAGCTGTCAGCACACAGCCTGACGCTGGGCTTGAACTCATGAACTGTGAGAACCTGAGCCAGTCAGATGCTCAAATGACTGAGCCACCCAGGCGCCTCCATTTAACTTTATTTTTATGGTTAATATGTTTGGTCTCAGTTCTGCCGTATAATGTAATCATATATTGTGCCAGTGTAAAGCCATTTCGCACTGTTGGAATTTTCTTTTTCATGTTTTGGTATACTCCTGGTAAATAGAGGATTCTATTTTTATCCTAAAACACGGTGCTATGATTATTCTTTGCTTCTCTCCTCATGGGGCTGCTATAGGCTTTCATCTGCTCTTAACCATTAGCCAATAGCAGGTGGCCCATTCCACATGGCTGCCTCTAGCTTCAGGTTTTGGTAACTGCTGTTTCACTTCAGGCATGAGAGGGTTGGGGGTGGTGTAGTAGGGAAGCAACACATTGCTATTATTAGTGCCAGTGTCATTAACTCTACCTTGTGGTTTCCTTTTATCCAGACCAACCAGGTATAATTAGCACCTATTGAAAATTTCTCCTAAGCATACCAAATTTGAGAATTTCATACATTTCCTGCCAGCCCTGACTGATATACCAAGTATTTATTTCATTAGCAAATAATAAAAGTCATTGTAGTGGGTGGCTACAATGAGAAAGAAGAAAGGTGATTGCATACACAAGACAGTTCTGAAATATTTCCCCGAAGGAGATGGAAATAAAAATAAGCAAAGGTGAACTACAATGTGTACAGATCATAGGAATCTGTTATGTATAAAATCTGTATTCCCAAAGGAAAGAACACAGATGGTAAAGAATCAATAATGAAGGAAATAATAAAAAAAGCTGACTCGAGGAAAAAAAATGGCTGCAAATTGAAATGGATCACCAAGATTCAGGAAAAATTTTGAGGAGATCTTTGCTTGACTTGGCCTGAAAATACGCAGCAGCCATGGGACCTATCACAATGACTGATGATTTTGAAAACTTTTTTTTCCAGTGAATTCAAAATCAATCTCATAACTTTTCAGCACACCCCTACAGGTCACCATTAACAATGCATCGAATTTGGAAAATTGAATGAAATGTGTTTGCCATCTCAGAATTTAACATAAAATTTAATTAAGATTGAGACAAGGAAATAGTATTTCTCCAAATACGTAGGGTAGAAAAAAGAAGTAGCTGCCTAAAAAAGGTAGATTTTTATGTGACAAAAAAGTCCATAAGGATAATAACCCTGCCAAATTGGTGACTGTTTACCAGCACCTAGCCCCCTGTGAATGCTCAGTAGATGTTCATTGGATGAATGAAAGATACAAAAATAAGGCTGGCCTCAGAAATCTCAATGTTGCTAAAATGTCAAAAGAAAATTGAATAACATTTACAGAAGAAAAATAAAAGTGACCCAGTCATTGTAGATAAAATATTTCTCAGAAACGGCAGGCTCAGAAAATGCCTTATCTAAATACACTTCTTAAAGAAAAACAATCATAAAAAATATTTTATGCAAACAAAAATGTTTCAGAGTACAAATATATGAGTGTCAGTTCAGAGAATCATATGTTATAATAGTATTATAATTATTGATCTCAGATAAATAAGCAAAAAAAAAGTCTATCCTAAGGAAATATTCAATAGTAAGGATAATATTCAAGAAGGCAATATTTAGCATGCAGAAAAGAATAAAAAGAGTGACTAGGGACCTAATTAGTAAGCTATTGCTCACTCATATAGTAGACTACTATGAAGTCATTAAAATTATATTTTCAAAAATTATTGGGGTGACTGGGTGGCTCAGTCAGTTAAGTTCTGACTTCAGCTCAGGTCATGATCTTGCAGTCCATAGGTTTGAGCCCCATGTGAGGCTCTGTGCTGACAGTTTAGAGACTAAAGCCTGCTTCGGATTCTATGTCTCCCTTTTCCTGACCCTGTCTCACCCATGCTCTGTCTGTCTGTCTGTCTCTCTCTCTCTACCTCTCTCTGTCTCTCAAAAATAAATAAATATTAAAAATTTTTTTAAATATTTATTGGCCTATGAAAAATATTGTAGTTCGATGTTAAATGAAATGAGAGGATGTAAAATAATTGGGCAAGTTTTGGTTCCAGACTCTGCATTATGTTATATTTCATTAATTCCAAGGTACGCACAGTTTTTATATTTTAACATCCTGCAGGGCACATCACTTTCCAGTTGATGGGATCTTAGAATGATTTAAATATAGTAACTTATTTATGATGAATTAAAAATAATGGAATTTGTTACTTGAAATTATTGATCAGATTTTATTGATCTTTGTAACTCTTTCTCCTCATGCAAGAAATGCCATTGAATTTATGGCACTCAGCGTGTTGTGATATTGTTGAATGGCTTAAGTAGTTTATGAGATTTTTATGCTTTGAGAAACAAGAAATGCTTCTGCATCCAAATACATTGTTTCCACAATTAACAAACAATTTTTAACACTGTACTAAATTTTGAAAAAATATGTGAAAACAGAGTGGTTTTCTGGAAAGAATTCTGTAAGCAGCACTTTTAAAAAATATCAGTGAACTGAAAAAAGTGTGTTCGTCCATTAACTACAAATTGCACTGATTTTGTATCTTGTTGGAGATACAGACCCAACTCATTCCAGAGACCATCAATATTATTAATTCTCATGTTTCTTTTTAACTGCTGACTTGTCCTGCACTGTGCTAAGTTTACAGCTATTGATTAATAGAACTATGGAGAAGATTAAAAAGAATTTTTAAAACCTAAATCTTGTGCTTTTTTTTTTTTGATAGAACTTCTTGTGTCTTTGAAGTTTAAAAGAATACTAATGCAAAGTAATGTCTTTTTATACTAAATCACTTTTTTTTACTATGCTTTAAAATCTGGAAGAAATGTTGCAGTAAAATACTTTAGAATATATTACTTTCTCCCTATTTAATTGGGGGGAAAACCATAAATATCCTCAGCTGTGAAGTCACATGAATTTTTCATCAATATTCTGTGTAGAGATCTGTGGAGTTACTTAGTTTGCCCTAAATGCCTAGAAAAGTGATTTAAAAAATAAAAGTCAATATTAGCATCTTGACATCTAACCATCGACATGTCAGATTTAAACTGAATTTATACTAAAAGCATGGAGGACTGATTTAGTTTTAGGTAGAAGGATATTGTCACCAACCATCTGCTTAATAAAATATATGATAGCACTTAATTTTTGATAGATATGGGTGTTAACTTTTCCATATAGTATACATTACCTTATTTAACATAAGAGTGTAATGTTAAGGCTACTTCTAGCTTATATAATTGTTCTCATGTTTAAGGCATATAACGTTCTTCAGATGAAAGACTTCATTCCTTAAGGCCTATAACGTTCTTCAGATGAAAGACTTCATTCCTTAAGGCCTAGACCTGTAAACCTGTTTTGATTATAGAGGACATTTTGATGAAATAGGGACAGCAAGAGTTTCAGAGTTGATCAGACATGAGCTGTGTAGCCTTGGGAAAATTATGTGATCATTTTCAATCTTGGTTCCATACCCACAGACTGGCAGTAAGCATACCTTCTCATAGATTAAGGTTGAAAAGTAAATAAAACCAGATATGTAAAGCACCTTAGAACACTGCTTAGCACATAAAACATGCTCAAGCAATTTTAGATCTCTTTTTTGGTGAAGGCAGAGAAATTCAACCTTGGAATAAAATTTCCTTAAACCGTGTCCTTCCCTTTGGAAACATATTGTTCATATTTTTTCAAGATATATAAAGAGTGCTACAATTTTTTAAATGTTTATTTATTTAGGGGAGGGCAGGACAGAGAGAGAGGGAGAGAGAATACCCAGCAGGCTCCAGGCTCTGAGCTGTCAGAACAAAGCCTGATGCAGGGCTCAATCTCATCAACCATGAGATTATGATTTGAGCTGAAGTCAGATGCTTAACCAACTGAGCCACCCAGGCACTCCTGGAGAGTGCTACAATTTAAGCTTAGTGCATTCAATGAACATCAACATCCAAGAAAGTGTAGATTTAATCTAACAGGCTTTCCTGCAGTTACAAAGTTGTTGCACCACAAAATAGATGGCTTGATGTTACACAAGTGAACACTTAAACTAGAAGTAACGGAGTGCCTGGGTGGCTCAGTCTGTTAAGCATCCAACTTTGGCTCAGGTCATGATCTCATGGTTCATGAGTTCAAGCCCTGAGTCAGGCTCTCCTGTTGACAGGTCAAAGCCTAGAGCCTATTATGGATTCTGTCTCCCTATCTCTCTGCCCTTCCCTCATTCATGCTCTGTCTTTCTCTCTCTTTCAAAAGAAAATAAACATTAAAAATAAATAAAAGTTAGTTCATTGATTATAAATGGCCTCTAACAAAATTCGAAAGCTGATTTTTTGTCTTTAGGTCCAACACTTCTGTCAAGACCTCGTTAATTTGTCTAGATTCTTTGATCTCCGTAGTTGGGCCCCCAAGTGATCATCTTTTGTGCAGTCCTAGACCTGCAGCTGCAGGCCAGAAGCAGGTCACCATTGTTGAACAGCAGCCCTGGTTTGCTCTTGTTTCCATAGAAGGTCTTTGGCATGGATCTCTGTTTCTGAGAGCCGGACGTGTAGCTTCCCTGCTTCCTCAAGCTTTCTAAGAAATACAGTGCTGCCTGGCATTTGCCAGTCTTGTCTCTGAACCCCAACTTGATTGATACTGGAGTCTTAACAGCTTTTGACAGAATTCACCAATCTTAGGCAACAAATGGTGTCTCTGGCTTTTCTATTATGGAACTCTCCAGATCATCTGTCACAATGGGATGTAAAATTGAGCAGATATCTGATCATCTTGGACCTGGATTTTCAACTCTTGCTGTGAACGAAATGAAGTTGGTTGTGTCGTTTGGGCATCGCTGACAGTCTTTCACGTGCCTCTCAGGCAACAGTAAAATTCATAAATAAATATAAAAGCCTTCCTGATACGTTCATATAAACACTAGGAAAATATTCAACAAATCCCGCCAAATGAATTGTAAAAAATCACACCTGGAGAGGAAAATTATAAATTAAGGAAGGCATAGTTTCCAAGAAAGAGTGGAAGACCCTAAAAATTGGCAAACTCTCTTAGAAATGAAATTGGTTAGTGAAAATTAAAATATGTTTAGCTTCTGTTTACATTAAAAAAAAAAGTGAAACGGCTTTAAAAATAAAACTTGGGGGGCCTGGGTGGCTCAGTTGGTTAAGCATTTGACTTTGACTCAGGTCATGACCTCACAGTTCTTTAAGATCAAGTACTATGTCAGGCTCTCTGCTGTCAGCACAGAGCCCCCTTGGGATCTTCTGTCTTGCCTCTCTCTTTGTCCCTCCCTTGGTTATGCTCTCTCTCTCTTTCTCTTTTTCTTCCTCTCTCTCTCAAAAATAAATAAACATTTAGGAAATAAATAAAATAAAACTTGATTGGAAAATAGTGAACAAGTTGTCAAAATTTGTTAAAGTCCTTCTTGCAGTTGAATGAGAGATAGAAATACTGAAACTTTAAACATTTCTAGAAAAAAGAATGATATATATGGGTATTAAATTGTAAAGGACATCTTTTAAAAGAGAGAATCTGAATATTTTGCTTCAAATTTATATTAATGAAAAAGAATTTTTAAAAAACTATATCAATTCACCAGAGAAGACTAAGGGAAGACTAAAAATAGAGCCAGGAAAAATACACATATACTTATTAAGTATCTTTCCTACTGGAGCAAAACAAAAGCCTAGATAGATGATCTTTAAAAAAAATTTTTGATGTTATTTATTTTTGAGATAGAGAAAGAATGTGAGTTGGGTAGGAGCAGAGAGAGAGAGGAAGACACAGAATCTTAAACAGGCTCTAGACTCTGAGCTGTCAACACAGAGCCTGATGCTAGGCTCCATCTCAGAAATGGAGAGATCATGACAGAGCCAAAGTCAAACACTTAACAGACTGAGCCACCCAGGCACTCCCTTGATAGATGATCTTTAAAAAAGGCATATTTAATGCAAAATTACTCAGAAAAATGGGAAGTGAAGAGATACAATATGTTAATTGGTAATTATGTTCTATGACCTGACTGATGTCTTGGTTCAGCTGATTTCATAGGCAGCTTAAATCAAATGTATTCAAGTTTCATAGAACAGACCATCTGTATTTATACAAATACTTCAGAGAAATAGCCCAAGTTATTTCTTGTAAAAAAATACTGCAACAAATATATTAATCATGAGATTTTTGAAGTTAGTCTTAAGTCACTACATGATAAGGGTATTGTCTTTCATTACTGTTTTTCAGCATTTTATTAGAGGATCTACTAGCTAAGTTAAAAAGAAACAAAAAAATTAAAAAGAAAGAAAAAAATGTGAAGAAAACTAAAAATTGAAAAATAAAATGAAATATATAATTTCATATATATAAACTTATATATAAACTTATACGTATATATATATATGTAATGTTATTTACATAGAGAATCAAAGACCAGCAATAGTCAGACCATCAGAATTAATAGGAATTCAGCAAAGTTTTAGGTACAAAGCAAAAATCCTTATATAAGCACAGGTACATCAAAATAAAAATTCTTACAATATAACTAAAATAAACATTTAGAAAATAAAATAACAAAAATATCCTATTTGCATCAGCAATAAAATCTATATGAAATGTAGAATTAAATTTAACAACATGATATCTAAGGAGCAAAAAAAAAAAAAAAAAAAAATGACAGACATCAAAATAGAATTAAATCCAAGCAGAGCTATACCATGTCCATGGTTAGGAGATGATCATACTATTCATACTATAAAAGGAGTAGCAAAACAAAAATTAAGCTTAAACTGAAGAAACTGGACACAGAACAGAGTAAACAGAAAGAAAGGAGATAGAAAAGGCTTATAAATATAAAAGCTGAAATTATCCAGCAGGATATAAACGCCTCCACCTCACAAACACAAACACATTTTACAATAAAAAAGATTTATCTATAAAAATTGACTAAGGGAGATGCAGAAAACAGATACAAATATAACTATAGAAGAACTTGAACATTTAGTACATGATTCATTCCTTCAAAAGTCACCAAATAAATATGATTTCATCAGAAACTTGTATCCAATAAGCAATATCTGTCATCAAAATTCTTTTGAATCCTTAAAAAGATGAACTGTGTAACAAATTAACACAATGCTCACAAGGAGAGCACACAGAAGAAAATTATAGGACTGTATTTTCCAGTTGTACAATCTATTCAACCAGAACCATCAGAAGCTTTATTTTTGAAATCATATTCCTAGACCTTAAAGCACTTCTCCCAAATCAGAATCTGAGATGAACAAGGGTAAGTAGGTGAGCATGACTGAAGCTAACAAACTATGTCCTTAATAGACTTGCTATGTGATTCTGATCATAGGTACTGAAGCTTAGAACCATGACCATAAACCAATATAAGTAATAAATATAGCAATATATATTGTATAAAATATAAACAACAAAAAGAAACAACTACAGAATAGCAAACAGCTCTAAAAGAATTAAAACATAATGATAAATCTCCAGATAGTACTTTGGGGAATTCCCAAACAACTCCAAGAAATTATCCATGCTTTGCTTGGGTACAATATTAATGTAACCCATATTATTTTTAGATAGTCCTAAGTTGATATTTGGAAAATATACTTTTACACTGAAATTTTATTTACTAATATTGATTGTAATTTAATTTGACATTCTTGCATTTCAACAAATTGAGGTTATATAAGGGAGGAAAAAATATTGGTATTGTAAGCTTTAAATTATGCCAGTTAGGATTTTTTCATTCCCATTTTGCAGAACTAGAATCAATAATGATCTATGTGAATTGAATTAAATCAATTTTGTAGCAGGGGAATAACCAATATGACATTTAAATGCCTCTTCCAGCTCCAGTTTTAAAGTTTTCCCATTATGCTTTAAGTTTTACCAGCAAATGAGAAATCTGTATGTATTATTGATTGGATTGAATTTTTTTCATAATGAAATGGGCCATTCTATATTCTCAAGTACTATAAAGTACCTTGAAATAACTATGGTGAATATTTCCCTGATCAATAATTATTTTAAATTCTGCTTCATGTGTCTCCAACAGAGATTTTATGTATGGAGATTTTAGTATACCTTTATGATTCAAGGCCATGGCTGAAGCTGCTATAAGAAGAATTGATGATGTTCTCTGAACTATCTGTGATGTGCCATTTATACCAACTGGACATAAGTTCATTGCATTCACTTTTCTTATTACCCCATTATTCTTTGTTAATTGTTAAGCATATTTTAGTGAAATATTGCATGTTTTGCTAATAGACTTGCGTATAGTTCCCCCCAGCCTAGCACATTCATGTAACTATCTGTTGAATGAATAGAATCACTCTAGATAACCTGGTTTGTGAATTGTCATCTAGATAATAAGGGCTAAGGAAACTTGAAATTTGAGCGGGGTTGGAGGGAGTGTTTGCGCTAAAATCACAAAAATGTCTTAATTATTACAAAGGGTAGAACAAGTTGGTAATATCATTTTGACTAGATGCATTGCTTCCTAGGATCACAGTTTCTCAGACAAATGATTATGTTGGCAAATGAAGACATTAAAGATGGTAAAGAAAAAAGTAATGCCAATGAGGATTCCTTGGTACTTCTGGGGAATAGGGACTAATTCCTCTATTTTAAGGAAAGACAGTTGCAGGGGCCCAGCCTCTGCAAGCCAGGGTTGGCCTGGAGAGTGATGGTTGGAGTTGGTGAAGAAGACCCGGAGCCAGCCTCTTCAGGTGGACTGCTCACATTTATTTTTCAGCTTAGGGTTTTTATATAGCAAATCCAAACAATCATGCTTAAGCAATTTACATTTTTTGAATACAGTCATAGGATTTAACATTTCTAAGTTTTCCTGGCAACAATGATTTCAAGGTACATGATTTCCACTTCAACCAATAAAATTTAACCAGGTCATCATAACAAAGTTCTACATATTGTTTACTAGGTATGGCAGGGTATCTAAGGATAAGTGAAGCATATTGCCAGAATACATGAGATCACAGTGCCCTTTAATGGTTTAAATTCAGTGGCATGCAAAAACAGGATATACTTGTACCCGCGGTTATAGGTAATAGACTCTCACAAACCCTTACTAAGAAAGAACAATGTCAACATTTATCATAGATGACGTATGGAAATGTTTTACGTGGATCAACTAGAATTTGGTCTCTGCATTTACCAATCTCATTCTTTGGCCAGAACAATCCATAAGTTGCTTTACAGGCTTTAGGCCAGCAGGCAAATATTTATCTAACACTTTTTTGAGAAAGTCCTCCAAAACTAGCAAGTCTTGTTTTTGTCTCTACTTATGGCATAATAATGTATTCTTACTGACAACTAGACCCATACAAGGAAAATGAATTCTAGGTCTCTTATAGACCCCATGCGTACCGGACTGTCTCCAATTTTGCTAATTGATACAATAATCATTAGACAACATCTGATTGAGGGGGTGGACATCATATTTAGGTACATTCCATTTTGGAGGAAGAAGGGGAACTTTGGGCGATTCTGGTTTCATATTAACCCTAGAATAGACTAACAGCAGAAGTGAGAGTAAAAGGTACAGACTAAGTAGAGAAGAAGAATTCTTCAGGGGGTTCTTCTGACCGCCTTTGCAGTCTTTTCCCACAGGTTTTTCCCTGGGCCTTGCCATCAGGGATGACCTATACAGTTTCGGTCTCCAGCAGACAGTGGGTATGACAGAGATGAAACTGACAATGCCAAGTCAGATTGCTTTCATGGGCATAGCTTGTATTATCCTTATGAGCAGAGACAAAGTTATTGTCTGGATGTTGGTGAAAGATTTGTAGAGAAAGTCTTTTGAGTACACATGTGCTTCCTCTTGATTACTTTGGGCTGTGTTTACATGTGTAATTCTCTCCTTTTCCACTCTCAAATACCCAAAACAACCTTCATCTCAAGTGCCATGAAGTCACCAAGAGAGGCAAATATCCACAGAGACAATAAGGATTGACTAAGCAACCAGTCTCATCTGGTATGTGGTAGGTGATATAGAACATCAGAATTGTATGTATGGTATCATTTATGTTAAGAAATTAAAAGTAGTCAGGAAGGTATAAATTACTATGAGTCAGGAATTTTACATAATTTTTTCTGATTCTTAGAATACTAAGAAGTAAGAATTAATTTTCAAATTGCACAGATATGCTCAGAGAGGTTAAGTAACCTGCTTAAGGTCACACAGTAAGTGGTGGGTTTCAGATTCATCTCTTTTTTTGCCACCAATGTCTATGCCTGTTCCATTTGTCTACATACTTGAAGTGAATTATTCCATCAATAGCATTCAAATTTCCATCAATAGTATTCAAATTTCTTGGTAATTAATAAACTGTCCAAGGGTCTATTATATCATTTAATTTTAACATAACTGCCATATATTTCAGCATCTGAAATGAACTTCCACAGAATTATTAGCAGTTACTTGAAGTAATGCATTCCAAAATATATACTATATTGCTCATAATTCAAACTAATGATTTCCATTAAGAAACTATTATAAGTAATGTAAAGAATCAACATGGGTCATTAAAAACTAACAGGCATAAATATAAATTTAATGCCACTATCAGATGAAGAATGAAATCTTACTGAATATCTCAAAGTCAGTGGAGATGGACCTCAGACTTCTAGTTTAACCATGTGTGTTTATGGTAATATTGCTTGCCAGGAATGGGATGTCTAAATTGAGTTATGAAGACAGTTCTAGAGTGGAAATTTATATATCAAGTGAGGTGAGAGGTAAGTAGTAGGAAACCAGAAAAGAAATATGTTGAAGATGCAAGTTTGGTAGCTCTCTGAATTTGGAGGACATTATAGTGTGAAAAATGAATAATATCAACTTGGGCAAGAACATAGAGAGAAGAAGTGAAGTTGGCAAAAAGAAACTGAGAGTTATGTCCTGGTCAAAAAGAAAGAAACAGAAGGCAGTATTTTCATAAAAGCAAAGAAAAAGAAAGAGTATTTCAGGAAGGAAAAATAAAAGTCTATACTACCCAAATAAACGTATACATTCAGTGCAATCCCTATCAAGATAACACCAGCATTCTTCACAGAGGTAGAAGAAACAGTTCTAAAATTTGTATGGAATCAGAAAAGCCCTCGAATAACCAAAGTAATGTTGAAAAAGAAAACCAAAGCTGAAGGCATCACAATTACAGACTTCAAGCTATATTACAAAGCTGTAGTCATCAAGACAGCAAGGTACAGGCACAAAAGCAGACACATAGATCAATGGAATAGAATAGAGAACCCAGAAATTGACCCACAAATGTATGACCAATTAATCTTCAGCAAAGCAGGAAAGAATATCCAATGGAAAAAAAAGACTGTCTCTTCAGCAAATGGTGTTGGGAAATGACAGCAATATTGCAGGAAAATGAACCTGGACCACTTTATTACACCATACACACAAAAAAATTCAAAATGGATGAAAGACTTAAATGTGAGACAAGAAATAATCAAAATCCTAGTGAAGAAAACAGGAAACAACCTCTTTGAGTTCAGCTGCAGCAACTTCTTATTTGACATGTCTCCAGAGGCAAGGGAAACAAAAGAAAAAATAAACTATTGGGACCTCACCAAGATAAAAAACTTCTGCATAGCAAAGAAAATAATCAACAAAACTAAAAGGTAACTGATGGAATGGGAGAAGATATTTGCAAAGAATATATCAGATAAAGGATTAGTATCCAAAATCTATAAAGAACTTATCAAACTGAACACCGAAAAAGCAAATAATCCAGTGAAGAAATGGACAGAAGACATGAATAGATACTTTTCCAAAAAAGACCTACAGATGACTAACGGACTCATGAAAAGAAGCTCAACATCTCTCATCATCAGAAGAATACAAAGCAAAACCAAAATGAGATACCACATCACACCTTCAGAATGGCTAAAATCAACAATTCAGGCAACAACAGATGTTGGCAAGAATGCAGAGAAAAGGGAACATTTTGCACTGTTAATGGAAATGCAAACTGGTGTAGCCACTCTGGAAAACAGTATGGGGATTCCTCAAAAATTTAAAAATAGAATTATCCTACAACCTAGGGTTGTTACTAGGAATTTATCCAAAGGATACAAAAATGCATATTCAAAGGGGCACATGCACCCTGTAGTTTATAGCAGCACTATCAACAATAGCCAAATTATGGAAAGAGCCCAAATGTCCACTGACTGATGAATGGATAAAGAAGATGTGGTTTACTAGTAAGAATAAGGGGGCCATTATCATTTCTTCAAAACTGTTTGATTTCATTTGTCATAATCTTGTTTAGGATATTTGTATCTTTGTTCATGGATTTTTCTGTGATTTTCTTTGCTCTTACTGTTTTTGTCTGATTCTGATATGAAGTTTACACTGACCTCAGGCAACAAGTAAGACAATTTTCTCTCATTCGCTATTAAATAGATGACGTTTAAACTGAAATGATCTATTTCTTAAAAGTAGAAACTGAGCCTGTGTGGCTCAGTCAGTTGAGTTTCCGACTCTTAATTTCGGATCAGTTCATGATCCTAACAGGGGGTGGAGATTGTTTGGGATTCTCTCTCTCTTTCACTCCCCAGATCACCTGCTCTCTCTCTCTCTCTCTCTCTCTCAAAAGAAAAAAGGAAAAAAGAAAAAAAAAACTGCCTGTAAAATTGGGTCAGATGTTAACTTTGTGAAAATATTTTTAACTTTGTATTTCATTCATTCATGCATTTTGAAGGGGGTAAGGACAGAGAGGGAGAGAGAATGAATTCTGATCCCTGAGTCTCAGGGCTCCATCTCACAAACTGTAAGATCATGACCTGGGATGAAATCCACCCAGGCGCCCCTAACTCTAAGAATTTTGTGCTTTATATGAATTTTGTGCTATTTTTTCTTCTTCATTCAATATCAATAAGTAAAATTTTTCTAGACATTCACACATTGGATCTAATTTTTGGAATTTAAGTGTAAAAGTTTTTTATGGTGGTCACTTGTCTTTCTAATTAGTGCCTATTTCTAGTTATGCCCTTTATCATTATAATTAATTCATTCATTCATTCATTTACGCTTCTCTTCTTCTATTCTTAGTGAATTTTGCTACTGTTTCCCTTATTTTGTTAGTCTTTCAAATAATCACTTTTTAACTTTGTGGATTCCATTATATCTTAATAGGTTTTATGCAACTTTGCTTATATCTTTACTTTTGATTTCTTTGGTTTTATATTGTATTGTCCCTCACATCTCAGTTCAGATACTTAAACTTACTATTTTTAGGCTGTCTTCTCTTTTAATATAAACATTGAATGCTATGAATTTCCCTCTATGTTACGCTTGAATGTGTATCATGATTATTTAATTTATCTGAAAGTGATAACCATTATTTTTAAAACACAATTTTGCCAGGTACCAGAATTCCAGGTACTTGATAGTGACTTTCTCTCAAACTTTGAAGACTGGTTTTCATTGTCTACTTTGCTATTAAAAAGTCAGTTGTCAGTTTTATTGTCACTGCTTTGCTGGTGATCTGATTTTCTGTTATTTATTGATCTTCTTTGGCTTCAAGGTTAAATCTTCGTTTTGTCTTTGGTGCTTTGCAGTTTTAATGGAATATTTTTTGGAATGATTTTTTCCTATTTATTTTGCTTATGTATGCTGTAATTTTATTATGTGCATTTATCTTTGATAAATGTATTCATTAGTTTAAAACAAATGAACTTAACATCTCTTTATAGATTGATTCTCTATATGTTCTTCTGGTACTTTATGATAGTGACTCAACTTTTTATTCTGCATGCTTTTGTTTTTATATTTTACATTGTTTTGACTCTCTGATGCATTTTGGATATTAATTATTTGTGGTCTAGTTGGCAAATTCTCTTCTTACCTTAACTTTTGTAGTTTTAACCCATCCATCCAGTATTTCATACTAAAAATCATATTTCTTCCAAAAATTATGTTTGATTTTGTTTTCAAATATCTTCAGTCATTCATTGTAGACCCTTTCTGCTTCACCAATTTTGGTATTTCTTCTCATATTTTAGCTTGTCCTAAATTCATTTATTTTATATTGTATCTGAAATCAGTTGTATTCTACATTAGCTTGTATGTAATTGTAATTTGGTTTATTTATTTTCCTGCTGAATCTCAGTCACGTTGGCTTGTTTCCTTGTTTATTTTCACATTTCTTAAACTTTTCTTATTTTTATTGAAAATTTGGTTCCTTGAACTCATGGGAATTCCTGCAGCCTCTTATCACTTTGCTTCTTCCCAGATCTGTGGTGCTGCTACTAAGATAGGGACCATTTTCATGACCTCTGTCCCCAGCGCCCAGTTTACTGGAGAAGAAATAATTCTAAATACAGTTCTACCATTTTGCCAGTGATTTACAGCTCAGCCCTCAGATGACAGTATGCACTATATAAATATTTTCCCTCAGAATCACCTAACTTTTTGCATGTCAATACTTGTTCCCTACTCCAATATCATTCCCCAACCCTTTTTGAGAGGAGAGTTGATAATTTCCCTTACTTCCTGAAAGCCATAATGTGTTATAAAATTCTTACTATAGGGTCTCTTTCCACATCTGGAGTGAAAGAGACTTTCAGAAGTGCAAGATTTTTAATTATTCACTATTTAGAGAATCTATTCTCTGTTAGTATACACAATCAACTCCTAACTGTTTAGATCACATCCTTCTTTTCTAAATCTTAAATAAGTTGCAAGATTTTCACTTAAGGTTGAGACATAGAATTTGTTTTAAAAATGTTTTAGTTGGTATTTCAGTTTTGAGAGCAGAGGATTTCACTTTTTTTTCAGCCTCATTTACTGGTATGGAAAGTTTTTTAAGAATTGTATTTCAATTAATTAGTCTTATATTATCTTTGACTAGGGCAAATTGATTTTTATTCTTAAGGCAATATAAATAGTTGTAACATTTTGTTCTATATCATGTTGAAATTATTGAAACAGAAGAAAATTAGACTTTATGTCTGGGTGTTATGTGTTAAAGGGCAATGGAGGAGTTAATTTAAATATCATAAAATACAGGCTGTCTTCAATTCAATGCTTATGGATTTGCTGGTATAAAACTTCATGGAGATATATATTTTGTAGATTTTATACTTCCTTTTTAAAATCCTCTTGCTGAATCTACAAGCATGTGCATTAGCTCCTACAAAGAACAGAATCAATGTGGACCATATAAATTATAGCATCTGATAATAGCCTGATATGTTGGCACTCTATCATTCTTTTATCTAATTCTACCTTTGAGGAAAGTCAATTATCTTGGAGCTGAAATATTTGATCAAAGCTAAATTTGTTTTTCTGGCTCTGTAAAGCATGCAACATTTAGGTTGTAACTGTGGCTAAATATTTGTGCACTGAAAATATTTTTAAAAGGTATCTAAATACTGAATTAAATAAAATACCCAGCTTTGTAGAAATTTTAGTCTCACTAAACTCTCAAAATCAGTGTTTTCTCTTTCTTTTTGGGCAGTTTTCAGTCTTAACCCCATTCCTGGATACATTTTGAGCCTATAAGCAGATAATACCACATCAGAATGACTTCCATTTGTCTCTTACTGATATTAGAATTTTGAATCAGGACATAAATTGTAGCTGCTTAAAATTTCCCTGTAGATAAAAATAATCAGGTTAAGAATGTCTCAATCCCACAGAAACCACACTGATTCATTATTTCATAATGTAAACATCGCCATGAACAATTTCTAATAACTTTGTAGCAGCATTCTGCTTGTCCATATCCAGGATTTCCAGAAAACAAAAACAAAAACAGAACAAAATAATCTTATTTTCTTAAAGTGTTCCACACTTAAATACTACTGGAGTTGAAAGCTCTAAAATACTTGTTAATTATTTTTCATCGTAAGAAAGGTGATAAGCAATTTGGAATCATAAGATTCCCTAACAAATCCATATTAACTGAGAGAATGAATTATAAGGCATTATTTAAGACGGATGATTAATTTTTTTCAAGAATCACAGTTGCTTAAACCACCTCCAAATTACTAAGTTGAGGTTTTGCCTTAGGAATTAGATTTCCATATTGGGGCGCCTGGGTGGCTTAGTCGGTTAAGCGTCGGACTTTCGCTTAGGTCATGATCTCGCGGTTCGTGGGTTCGAGCCCCGCGTCGGGCTTTGTGCTGACTGCCAGCTCAGAGCCTGGAGCCTGTTTCAGTCTGTGACTCCCTCTCTCTCTGACCCTCCCCTGCTCACGCTGTCTCTCTCTCTCTCCTAGAAATAAATAAATTAATTTTTAAAAAAAGGAATCAGATTTCCATATGGAATATTTATTTGTCTACAAATAATTTATATGTTATAATTCCAAAAGGCAGTCTACAAGAAGAGGACATTCCCTATGTATATTGATTGATCCTATTAACTTCTTTGGATAATACTGATTTCTAAAATGAGGGGAAGAGCATATGTATAAAAGTGTGTGTGTGTGTGTGTGCGTGTGTGTGTGTGTGTGTGTGTGCACGCGTACATCTGTATAAAATTTAGTACAGTCTTGGGGCACCTGGGTGGCTCAGTCGGTTGAGCAGCCTACTTCCGCTCAGGTCATGATCTCACGGTCGTGGGTTTGAGCCCCGCATCGGGCTCTGTGCTGACAGCTCAGAGCCTGGAGCCTGCTTCAGATTTCGTGACTTCCTCTCTCTGTGCCCCTCCCCCACTCATGCTTTGTCTCTCTCTGTCTCAAAAATAAACTAATAAAAAAAAATTTAATACAGTCTTGGACAAACGATTATAGATACTGAAATAATGGCATTTGAGTCAATATGTTATGTCATATATCTGTTGGTGTCTTAATGTTAACCCACCCCGGAGTCTGCAGATTGACAAGAGCCGTTTCTGAATTCATTATAGTAGGATTTGTTATGTTGCCTTCCTAGAATGAGAATTTTCAGTCTTACTCCCTGTTGTCTCTTATACCGATGCCAATTTTGGGGAAGACTTTCCAATAGACTCAGTTAAGAACTCCTGTAACTTTTTGCCTTAACTTCTTCAACATAAATAATCTTTAGTGTTTCTCAGGTCCTTTTAGTTTATCAAATTCCTAATCTTGAACCCAACTGCTTTGCTCCTACATTACACTGTATTTCTGTGTCTCCTTCCTTCATACTCCTCTTCCTCTTCATTTTTATTTTTTAAAAAAGCATATCTTGGGGTGCCTGGCTGGCTTGGTCAGAGGAGCAGGTGACTCTTGATCTCAGATCAGGGCTATGAGTTCAAGTCCTACATTGGGTGGAGAGATTATAAAAAAAAATAAACTTTTTAAAACAAGATATACCTTGATAAATTTGAGACATGATCTAGAAAAACTTGCTTTACATCTAAGGAATTTAACTCCTTTTGCATAAAATGATAGAATTGGACTAGTTTCTACTAGAATTCTACTTGGTTCTGTCCCTTAAGCTCTTCAAACAATATTGTCTTATATTTTTGGAAGTATGTTGTGTAGTTTGCAATTAAGATATATATATGTATATATATATATGCAATGTTAAATTAGTACACAAAATAATGATGTCACAGTATATTTAACCTGTGCTCATTGCAAGTGTAGCTACTATCTGTTATCACACAATGCTACTACAGTGCCATTGACTATATTCCCTATGCTGTACTTTTTTTCTTTTCTTTTCCTTCCTTTTTTTTTTCTTTGAGGGAGTCAGTAGAGTTGGGCAGAGAGGGACAGAGAGAAAATCTTAAGCAGGGTCCACTCAGCACAGAGCCCAGTGTGGGGCTTGATCCCACAACCCTAGGATCAAGGTCCTAGCCAAAATCAAGAGTCAGACACTCAACTGTCTGAGCTCCCCCAGGTGCCCCTCTATGCTGCGCTTTTTATTCCTGTGACATTCATTCCACAGCTGGAAGTCTTTAAGTCCCACTCACCCTCACCCATGTTGCCCATCCACCACCCATACCCTTCTGTCAACCATCAGTTTGTTCTCTGTATTTATAAGTCTGGCTTTACTTTTTTGTTTCTTTATTCATTTTTTTTTTGATTCCACATGTAAGTGAAATTATATGATATTTGTGTTTCTCTGTCTTCTCTATCTATGTTTTTGCAAATGGCAAGATTTCATTCTTTTTTATAGTTAAATTATATATATATAATGTCTTTATGCATTCATCTACGCATGGCCACTTGGGTTGCTTCCATATCTTGGCTGTTGTGAAGCATGCTGCAGTAGACATAGAAGTGCAGATGTCTTTTTGAATTTAGTGTTTTTACTTTCTTTGAGTAAACGCGCTCTAGTGGAACTAATGGATCATATGGTAGATGTGTGTTCGAATTTTTAAGGAACCTCCATATTGTTTCCCAGAGTGGCTGCACCAGTTTGCATTCCAACCAACAGTACAGAGGGTTCTTTTTTTTTCCACATCCTTGCCAATACTTGTACGTGCTATTTCTTGTGTTTTTAGTTCTAGCCATACTGATAGGGGTGAGGTGATATCTTAATGTGGTTTTAATTTGCATTTTTTGATGATTAGTGATGTTGAGCCTCTTTTTAAGTGGCTTTTGGCCATCTGCATGTGTTCTTTGGCAAAATGTCTATTCAGGTCTTCTGTGCATTTTTTAATTGGATTATTTTGGGGGGTTGGTGTCGAGTTAAAACATATTTTAAGTTTACAGTTTTGAGCCTATCTGAGCAATTTCTTCATAATATGGGATTCGTTTAAATAAGCCTTTTAGTAAATGGTCTTGCTTTAACCAAGAAAAACTATATTTTCAAAATAGTTATTTTCTTTATACTTACATAATTTTAAATTTACAGAAGCTTTTTGGTGACCTATTTTCTATTATGTTTAAGTTTTGAGCCATTGACCAAATGTATTCATTTCTGAGTATTTAAGGATTTTCTCAAAGTAATAAGAAATGATGAGTGAATTGAGAGGCATTTGGTTTCTGGGTGTGAGAGAAGTTTTTCCTGATCCAGTCAGAGAAATATGTGTACTTCTTACTCCTTTGTTTACACAGAAACTTACCTTTTTTACCTTGATTCCCAGGAAAGGAAATGATGCCCCAGAATGAATCTTGCACCATTTCCATTCATTACCTTTTGCTGTAACTCATAACTCATTGTTTTATACCAACCATCTTCATGCAAAACCTGATCTCTTACGTCACTTGAATTTAGCTACCTCCTTTCCCTTGTCATTGAGTCTTAACAGTTCCAGACCAAGGTCACTTACTTGAATGGGTTCACAATGTTCCTGAAAAGACCAGAGGTAAGACCTTCCAAATATTTAGCAGTTGATTATTTGTGGAAGGCCTTTCACATAATCAGATAACACTTTTTCTTTTCAAATTCATTTTCTTGTTATTATAATCCATACAATTTTCCCAGAGGTCATCTGTTATAAGTTTACTTTAAAAGCTATCATCCAACTGTGTCACTAGTAAGAAGTTAAAAATTAGTTTAATATAAATGGCATGAAATAAGTCTCCTTATAATGACAACACTGTAATTATTAGCACATTCTCATTATTGAAAGTTGCTTACTTTAGAACATTAGTCTCTTGTATTTAATCTATCTGATGATGGTTAAATACAGTATGTTCATTAGCACTTGCACAAAAGCTTTCTAATAACACTTAATATGTTTTCTAAGTAAACCTTAATTACAAATTCTCACAGTGTATGAGATGTCTAGTTTTGCCAAAGCAGAGGAGATTTTTTTTAAAATGTTTAGCATGATGAAAATGAGGACTCTTTCAAAGCTTACAAGGTATTTGATAACCTCAGTTCTATAAAGGCCAGTGAGCCCAGCAGTATTTCTATGCAGATAGTATGTTTACAGAGATGCCATCATTTGTACACTTTATTAAAATACAGTACAATGCATATTTGAAACCTTCACACAGGATGAAAATACATCAAGTTTATTTTAAGATTAATCTAGCAAGGAGTATTGTCATTGTAAAAGATGACTGGAACTAAGACCTATTTTAATGTTTTATGAAAACATTATTAAGAAATCTATCATTAGTTGCATTCTCCCTCAAGTCTCTAACCTCAGTTAAAATACATTAAGCTTACTTTAAAATCAATAAAGTATTTTAAAAGTTTTTTTTTCCTGGCACAAAGCAAAAACAGGATGTATTTATTTTAATCTCCCTTCAACACCAATGCCTAATCCATCATGTGGGTTCATGTACTCCCCTCCACAATATTATTTTGTTGAATAAATCAACATTTCAAAGTGTACGTTTCAATTATTTCCTAGACTAAATAAGAAAATCTTGCTCAGTACTAGTTGATTTTTTGTATTGTTTGGTCTTCATGGGTGGCTATTTGTTTTCCTACTGATCCCTTTGCACCCAAATTGAGTCAGACTGGAAAACCACACAACTCAAGAAATCTGTAGGGACACAGAAGAATACATGTCTATGATTTCACCCAGATGAAGTATCTAAAATAGACATAATCATAGAAATAGAAAGTAGATTATTACCAAAGGTGGGCAGAGGGAGGAAGAATTAGTGTTTAATGAGTACAGAGCTTCAGCTTTGCAAAGAATGTGAAAAACTTAACACGACTACATTGTACATTTAAAAATGTTAAAGATGATAAATTTAATGACATGTGCTATTTACCTCAATTAGAGAAGAAAAGAAAGAAGAGGGAAGGGGAGGAGGGAAGGAATGAAGGAGGGAGGGAAGTAAGGAGGGCGGGAAAAAGGGAAGGAAGGAAGGAAGGAAGGAAGGAAGGAAGGAAGGAAGGAAGGAAGGAAGGGCGGGCAAGCTGTAGGGATTAATCACATCCTAACCATGGGAACTCTTCCTCATGGTATTTATTATATTTTCTGCTTGTTAATTCCATTTTCCTCTCTTAGTCTACTGATTAACTCTTTCACCTACTCTTAATATTGTGTATCCACTCCATAGTCTCTGTTGTCTTATAATTCTGCCTTAACAAAATAATTCATAGACCCACTTCTATCCACTGTCGTCTCTCTGGAATTTTAAGCTTCTATTCTTAATGTCTTTTTGTTTTGTTTTGTTTTGTTTTCTGGTTTACTCAATACAATTTCAGAGAGATAATATTGTAGTCTCAGTTCATTCTTTGCCAGTAGTGCACATCATATTTAGTTGTCTCTCTCATCGAATGACTGTGGTTGGCAAACTGAATCAGTAAACAGTATTCAGGTGAAATGATTTGAGCTATCATCATAGCACTGTCTCTTAAGCAGTGGTCAGCAACATTTTAGAATATATTGTAGCTGAAGTGGGCCTTATAATTGACAGACTGAGTTCGTTGGCTTTTATGTCCTTAGTCCTTGACTTTCCCTTTCCAAGAAAAAATTTGTTTTCATCTTGTTCCCACAATTTTTTAAATAACTCAACGCTTCCTACAAATAAATATATTCTTCCTCAACTATCCACTTGTTCTTCTCCCTTTCACGTATTTACAGACATTCACAGAAAAGATATTCAAGGTAAAAAAAAAATTGTGCACTGCTCACTTGTAGTATTATCTATAGTGTCTAACCTGACACAGAGAATTTTTGGTAAATATTTGTCATATATCTCCATTGCAAATACAAATATATTTTTGCATCATTGAACAAAAATATAATTGTCAAGGATGAACTATGTTTTGTCATTAAGGTCTAACAATCATTAGGATGATTTCTGGATTTATTTTACTCTCCGTGGCAACTAAGAACTACTTGTAGATATAGAAAGTTTGCTGTTTCTTGCACTCAGCTTTTAACAGTATAAATATGTCTGTATTTAGCTTTAAGGTCTACTATTGTTAATTCAGAGAAGTGAGAGATTTTTCTTATTTTTTATCTTTAAGCCAGTTAGCAATCAATGACAGTACCCTCTCAACTCCACTAAATCCCTAAAGCAAAATGTAGCCATTTTCTACTGAGTCTATAAAAGTTTTACATAAATATAGCCTTTTTAATTTACACAACTGTTTTCAAAGTCTGCTTGAGAGAAAAAAAAAAAAAAGAACTGAGTTTCTAGTCTTCCTTCTCCCATAATTAGACATGTAAACTTGAACAAGCCATTTAACCTGTCTGTTCCCATTTATGGATTTGTTAAAATGAGTCTTTGAAAGATTTTCACTTTTTTTTTAAAATTTTTATTTATTTCTAGGAGAGAGAGACAGCGGGAGAAGGGGAGGGTCAGAGAGAGAGGGAGTCACAGACTGAAACAGGCTCCAGGCTCCGAGCTGGCAGTCAGCACAGAGCCCGACGCGGGGCTTGAACCCACGAACCGCGAGATCATGACCTGAGCGAAAGTTGGACGCCTAACCGACTAAGCCACCCAGGCGCCCTGAAAGATTTTCACCTTTGATCTTTCCAGCAGGTGAAAGAGAAAATCCTCTTATACGGACTACCCAATAACAGTTTTGCTTGCAAATTATGGAATCCTCATCCACTTCCTAAAATCATTAACTTTCACTCTGGGCATACGTGAGATATCCAATGGCAAAGTATCAAACAAAAAAATTAAACTAAATCCCTTTTCCTGTTATATTTGCATTGAGAGGTATTCTTGAGGTATTATTATTATACTGAGGTATTATTCAGACCTGTTCAAGAGAGACTCCTGTCCTCTTTGGAATTCAATGTAAATATGCTTCTACTCAGAGGTAGGACCTCATTCTGTCCTGATACAGTATGCTCTGACAGGATACAGAGTTAGTTTTCCATCCATTCAGTGAAGGATATAACTGCCTCTCTGAACTTCATCCCCTGTTAGATGGTAATCCCCACTTCCACCTGGCAGAGATGAGACTTAACTTGGTTTATTTTTATGAGTGTTTTAACACACTTACCCTTTCAAGAGAATATTTCTACTCGGCCCCCTAGACAAATAATGAAAACACCCAGACGCATAATACAATATGTGCTTTGCTTACTAACAGTTCCTCAAAATTGAGTAAATGCAGCACATCTGGATGAGCTAAATGCATTTTTTAACTTCTATGATGACCTGTCATTTTAAATCCTGTATTTCAGTTGCTTTTATCCGTCACATCCCCTGCTCAGTCTCTCTAAATGAGGTTCACTTTTCACTGCGGTCTCAGAAGCAATTTCCCATGGTTTCTCACAGACCCCTAGACTCCAAACATTATTAAGATTTTTCCATATACATTATAAGCCTTTCTACAGCCTAACAGTGAATCATCATAATTTTGTTATGCCAAATCCGTAGGTGATAGAAACAATAAAAAGGAAACCCAGAAAGGACTCACACTACTTTTTAGCAAATGATTTCTGACCAGTTTGACAGCTCTATAAAGTTTTAAGAAATGTCTGCTCTCTTCTCTTCACATCCTTTACCACTGCTCTTTATCTTATATAATGAGTAAATATAGTGAATACTTCCTTGATCCTCTACTCTCTGCCTGTGCTTGGGCATATTAACCCTATCGGTTTGTAAATATGTAACAAGATTAAAGAGAATTGTATACCAGGGACAACCGTGATACCACAACCCTAACATAACCATTGTTTGCATTCTTGTGTTGGTTCCCTTCCAGACCTCATCTGTATGAATATTTTGAGTCCATATGAATAACACGGTAATCAGTAGAATGCTCATATGTTTACTTATGGCTTCTTTCCTGGACATAACATTGTATGTATGTTTTAAGTTGTGTTATATTCATAATTGTCTTTTACAATAGCTTTTAATCTCTTTATTACTTTGACATATTTTGATGAACTGCTAGGCAAAACGTTATGACCTGTATATCTCATTTAAATGCACATTTGTTTCACTGAAATAAATTTAATAGTTTACAGATATCTTTTTAAGATTTATTATATACTGTTACTGCTGAAAAGCTTTTTCTCTTCTTGCATATTTGAGCATTTATTTCTTAATACTCTTCTGCACAATTTTGTACTTCTCTTCTATGTAATAATTATATTAAACCACCATATTCTCTGAAATACTTTTTCTAGACTATTTGCTTTTTTTAGCTGTGTCTGTTATCTTAGAACCATTTTATTTTTTAAGTAGTTGATCAGGACTCTTTCAATCTTTAGTGACTCTTAGAAACAATAGTTTAATTTTATTTCACCTACAAGTTGTGTTAAATGTAAGACACTAAAGGACAAATAGCAGAATAGAGGAAACTAGGAGTTGCTATATCAAAATATCTTAATATCTAAGAAATGTGTTGAAACTAATGGCATAATTGAGTTCTTTTATTTTCTCTCTATTTTGAATTGCTACTTAATGATATCACTTCAGATATGGGTAACTGAAGACGTTATTACTTTCTTACTGCAATTCAAGAAGTCATTTATATAAACTGATATTTGCATAAGCTTATGCTAATTAAAATTATTGCTTTAAGCCAAAGGAGTCTTGCCTAATGAGGGTCATTGTTTGGCGGAACCCTAACATATCTGTCTTTGCAGTAGCCCATATAGGAAAACTAAGTCCATGCAAAGGCCTAAAGAACTCTATGCTGTAGAATACCCACTACTCCCCAAAGCCAACCTATGTATCTTAAATATACCCTTTGGTTAATGATATATATTACCTTAAAAATAAACTGTCAGTTCTTTTGCTATCAAAAATGGGTTTATTTGGGAATAGCAGGGAATTGAAATTTGGGATACGCAAGCCATGGCAAAACTGTAGCAAGTCCAGAGAACAGAGGAGAGAAATTCTCTTTTATAGAGGAGAGGAGGCAGCTGGGAGAGTCGACCATGAACAAAAACTCCATTGGACTCAACTGGGGAGTTTGAACTGTAGAGGATTTTCATTGGCCAAAAAGGAAACTAGAGCCCTAAAATGCAAAATTATGTTTCCCAAATCATCTTTGATGGCCACCTAAGGTGGGACATATGATCATAATATCCATATCACAGCAATAGTATTAAAACATTTCTCCAGGGGTGCCTGGCTGGCTCAGTAGGTTAAGTGTTGGACTCTTGGTTTTGGCTCAGGTGATGATGTCATGATTCATGAGTTCAATCCCTGAGTCAGGCTCTGTGCTGACAGCGCAGAGCCTGCTTGGAATTATCTCTCTCTCTTTCTGTCTATAGTCCCCACTCTCTCTGCTTCTCACCCTGTCTTTCTAAGTAAATTAATAAATAAACATTTAAAAAACCCCATTTCTCCATACCCTCAAAATATACCCAGGAGGACAGAGATGCCCTGTAGAGTTTCCAGGAACTATTTATAGAATCACCCATAATTTGAATGAGTTTATACAGGAAAAATCAGTAATCTACTGGGGAACATTTAAGAAAATCTGTTGATTATATTTCCTGGTATTATTTCTTTCATTTGATTTATTTAATATCATTTTTATCAAACAAGTTTCATTTTTCTGTTTTTATCATTATTTTTTTAATTTTTAGAGAGAGGCAGAGAGAGAGAGAGCATGAGCCAGAGAGGGAATCTGAGGGGAAGAGGGGTAGAGAGATGAGGTAGAGACAGACAGACAGAGAGAGAGAGAGAGAGAGAGAGAGAATCTTAAGCAGATTCTATGCTTAGTGTGGAACTCAGTGTAGGCCCTGGGAATAGACCTGAGCCAAAATCAAGAGTCTGGTGCCCAACTGACTGAGCCACCGAGGCACCCCAAACAAGTTTCTTTTGTAATTGTCTAGAAAGGTATTAATTCGTTGGTAGTTGTGACGGGAGAATTTCTCCTTTAACTAAAAATCGTATCTCTTCCCATCAACACATAAACACATACACATCCTCCTGTGATTTTTAAAAAATATCTCTGCTTCTTCTTTTTCCCATATCCTGACCCCTCATCCTTATCTACTGCCACTATCACCAGTCATAGAGTATCTCTAGCCTCTGCATCTACCTTGTCCAAATCCCATTTTCTTCCCTAAGAAGAGCTGATTAAGGAGTTCATCAATTTGTGATTATAATAAACTCATGGAAGTCTCTGTGTCATAGTCAGTTTGGGCTGTGACAACAGAATTCCATAGACTGGGTGGCTTAAAAAACTATTTCTCATAGTTCTGGAGGCCAGAAGTCTGAGATCAGAATGCCAGCTGGTAGGGCTCTAATGAAAGCCTTCTTCCTGGTAAACTCCTTGTGGTGTCCACACATAACGAAGAGACATTGTCTCTCCAGTGTCTCTCTTTATAAGGCTTTCATGACAATGATATAATTACTGTCCAGGATGGGTATTCTTATCTCTTGCTTTTATTCTCTCTGGTAAGCTAGCCGAACTCTGGTTGAGCTTTTTGCTCTTGAGTGCATATCACCAAAATGCCCTTTGCTGCTAAGAGCACACTTAGGCATGAGGTCTCCCACCTTCTGTTTCAAATGATGTTAGGTCCTGGGAGAGCCTCACATATCTGTTTTTTTGCACTGTCTCTTCCCCTTGCTCAGAAGGGTGAGTTCCTGCACTGGAGCTGGGTATGAGGACAGTAGCTTAGTTCCTTGATTTATGATACCTTTGATTTTGACCGGAGCACTGGGATGGGACAGTATCCTGTGGTCTTCTTGGCTTGCTTCTCCCACTATGGAGCCTCTGCTATATGAGTGAGCTGCAGTAAGGGCAGCATGAGTCCCAAAATTCTTGGCTTGCCTCTGCTATGGTCAACTTCTATCCTGTAAATGGGGGATAGGTGAAGAAGGGAGCTCTCAATTTTTTGGCCATACTGAAGCTGGAGGTGGGAGATGAAAAATGATGGCAGACTGCCCTTATCAGTGAAATAATCTATGCCTTGCTGGGGGTTGAGGTAAAGAGGAACCATTTTTCTTGGCCATATTTGGCTAAATTAGAGCGTCTGTTATCATGGAGAGTTGGGGACAGATTAGGGAGAAAACAGGTACCACTGACTCTCAGTTTTCTTACTGAGATACAGATTTTCTTGAATGTATGTCTTTTTCATTTGATGTATACACTCAGAAACATTTCAGAGACATTATTTTAAAAACAAAACAATGTTTACCAATTACGGCTGTTTCTTGGACAGTGGGTCTAGGGAGTTTCTCATGCCACCATTCTGGAAGTTACCCTTCTTTTCTTCCCCAAGAAGACCAATATCCTGAAGTTGTGTGCTCATTAAGTCTATATGTTATAATTTATCACATAGGTTACAAGTGTGGGATGTCTGGTCTGTAATTCAGTTATGCTGCTGGAATCAGTCTGTGTCTTCAGGTATGTCAGGCTCCCAAAGCTGAGTTAGTGCCAGCACCTTTGAATTACCTTACTTTCTTGGGAAGTCCTTAGAACATTAGAGCTGGGAAAGATATTAAACATTAATTAATTTGATTGATTGGTCCTTATAGCAATAAGGTATGAGAGTTTTAGTGATTTAGGATTAAAAACTAGGTCTCTAAATTTCCATTTCATTTTGAGCCCTGTCTCCTATATTTTCCATTAGGATTGTCTCATCTTTTCAATAATATTACAAAGCTGAGGATAAAACTATGCCTTAAACACTTAAATAATTCCTTACTCATTACTCTCCATCAAACACCTAACATGTATCTTTAATTCAATAGGTTCTCAACCCATCTTGGTCAATTTGCTAAAACTCCAAAAGTTTCTAGGATAAGTATTGCATGCTGATTCCCAACCACCACATAGATACTTATCATATACATGTAGTTTTAATTATATAGGATTAAATGCAACAGATAGATTTTGATAATAAAATTATCTAATTGAAAGCAGATATAAATGAGAAGCATCAAAGATGGTGGTGGAGTAGGAGGACCTTAGGCTTGTCTTGTCCTATGAACACAATTAGATAATTATCCAATAATCCTAAATACCCCAGAAATTGGCTGGAAGACTGATAGAGCAAATTCCACAACTAAAGGAAGAGAAGATGCCACACTGATGGTACAAAGGGTGGAGATGTAGTTTATAGGAGAAATGGACTGTGATGTTGTGGAAGGGAGGGAAACACAGTTGCAGAAAGGAGCAAGAAAGAGAAGAGCACACAGGGGAACACACCAGGAGAATATTTCTTTAAAGTCATTGGCTTGGAAAACAAGAGGGGCTGAATTTTATGAGATTTTACAACCGGTGGGGCTTAACACCTGGAGTTTTGAAGGTTGGCAGACTTGGCTGGAATGGATCCCAGAGAGTACTACATTCCTTGCTCTTGATGAAAAGGCAGGCAGCAGCCTGGGGACAGACAGCATAGAAGTGGTGATCTGAGGAACACCTGAGACAAACTGTTGGGAGATTGTTTTTTCATCTCAAAGGGCATCTCTGGGAGACAGTGTTCACAACTGTACCTCTCCAGAGGAGATGGTGGGTGCCATTTCCCTCCCCTGCCCCTTAGTATAAATGCAGAGCCATTGCTGGGAAGCAGTGCAGTGCAGACACTGGCTGAATAGCTTGCTTACACCAAAGTTCACCCCACTGTGCTCTGCTAGGACTCCCCTTCTCAGTCTGCCTTGGTCCTGGCATGGTGGGCCCCTCCCCCAGGAGACCAGCACAGGGCCCTGCCCACACCATGTCTCTAAAGCCTGGAGTTTTAAAAGCCAACAGACTTGGCTGCAATAGAATCAAGAGGACACTATGATGCTCTTGGAGAAAAGGCAGACAAATTACCTAGGGGGGCAGACATCATGGAAACAGTGACCTGAAAAACATCTGGGGAACACAGTGTGGGGGGATAGATTATTCACTATTCCAGGAGCATTTCTCTAATGGGCAGTCTTCATGGACATACCTCTCTGGGGACAAAATTGTTGTCTGGCATCATTTTCCTCCCCCACCCCTCTGGATAAATAGAGAGACATCTTAAGGAAGCAGTTCAGTTTAGATATTAGCTCCCTAACTTGCTTACACAAAACCTCAACCTCCTGGTGCTCTGGTGAGACTTCCCTTCTTGGTCAAATTTGTCAAGCCCAGTGTGGAGGGCTCCTCCCCTACAAGACCAGCACAATCCCTGTCCCATACCACATCTCTTGATCAGAGAGTCTGCAAGCCCTCAGTTCTGGTGGAGTTGGCGTCAGGTCTCATTTCATAAGTAGACCAGAGCATACTGAGTTAAAACTTACCACATTCAGGCCAGGGACCAAACACTGAACACAGAAGGCAAGGAGAGCCTTTGCAGATGACTGGCCTGAATGATAAAGCAGCCAAACACAACAGCAGAGTGCACACACCAGACATACCCCTGAAGCACCAGGCCTGGGGCATGACCTCTTCTTCATAAGGACATCATTTTCAAAAGCAGGAATGTAATTGCCTTTTCTAACACAGAGAAGAAGGCAGAGACTTAGACAAAATGCCAAGACAAGGAATTTCTTCCAAATGAAAGAACAAGATAAGGCCTTAGCTAAAGATCTAAGCAAAACAGATAAAAGTAACATGCCTGATGGACAATTTAAAGCAACAATGAAAAGGATACTCACTGAACTTGAGAAAAGAATAGAAGACATCAGTGAGACCCTTATCACAGAGATAAAAGAGTCAGTCAGAAATAAAGAATATAATAAATGAGATTGGAAACAGGCTTGATGCATTGAATAGCAAAGGCAATGAATTGGTGACCTAGAAGACAATATACTGGAATATAATGAAGCTGAACAAAATAGAAAAAGAAAAATTACATAGCACAAGAATGGACTTAGGGAACTCAGTGACCCCATGAAATGGAATAATATTTGTATTATAGAAATCCCAGAAGATGAGAGAGAAAAGGGGGCAGAAAATTTATGTCAAGAAATAATAGCAGAAACTTTAGTCTGGGGAAGGAAACAGACATCCAGATCGAAGGGGCACAGATAACTCCCATCAAAATCATTAAAAGCAGCCAAACACCAAGACATATTCTAATTAAACTTGAAAAATATAGTGATAAAAGAAAAACCTTGAAAGCAAGACCACAGAAGTCCTTACCTAACAAGGGGAAACCCCATAAGACTAGCTGGAGATTTCTCAGTAGAAACTGGCCAAGCAAGAAGGGGTGGCATGCTACACTCAACATGCTGAGTAGGAAATATCTGCAGCCAAGAATAATCTATCCAGTAAGACTATCATTCAGAATAGAGGGAGAGATAAAGAGTTTCTCAAACAAACAACGGCAGCAACAACAGCAATAACTAAACTAAACTAAACTAAGGGAATTCATGACTACTAAACCAGTCCTATAAGAAATATTAAAGGGTACCCTGTGAGAGCAAGGGAGAGACCACAAGTGACAAAGGCAAGAAAGGATCAGAGAAAATTTCCAGAAACAATGCCAAGAACAAGTAATAAAAGGGCAATAAATACATATCTATCAATGATTACTTTAAATGTAAACACCCCAATTAAAAGACACAGGGTGTCAGAATGAGTTAAAATAAAACAAAACAGAACAAAACAAAACAAACAAAACTCAAGACCAATCTGTATGCTACCAACAGGAGACTCATTTTAGACTCAGGACAGTGCAGACTGAAAGTTTGGGAGTGGAGAAATGTTTATGACACAAATGGATGTCAAAAGAAAATCGGAGTAGCAATACTTATATTGGACAAATTAGACCTTTTTCTTCTTGTATTGTTTTTATCCTGCTTTAGTATCAGGATAGTATTGGCCTCATAGAATGATTTTGAATGTGTTCCTTCTATTCCATTATTTCTAAAATTTTAATAAACATTGTTATTAATTATTATTTTTTAAATGTTTGGTAAAATTCCTCAATAAAACTCTTGGGGCGCCTGGGTGGCTTAGTCCGTTAAGCGTCCGACTTTCGCTTAGGTCATGATCTCGCGGTTCCTGGGTTCGAGCCCCGCGTCAGGCTCTGTGTTGACTGCCAGCTCAGAACCTGGAGCCTATTTCAGAGTCTGTATCTCCCTCTCTCTCTGACCCTCCCCTGCTCATGCTGTCTCTCTCTCTCTCCTAGAAATAAATAAAAATATTTTAAAAAAAAAGAAACTCTGTTGTCTTAGGCTTTTCTGTGCTGGGAGATTTTTGATTCCTTATTCAACTTTCATTCTTGTTATTGGTCTAAGATTTCCTATTTCTTGGATTCCAGATTCATAATTCAATTGTGATAACTTGTGCATTTTTAGGAATTATCTGGTTTTCTTCCTAAGTTATCTGATTTGTTAGTATATAATTGGTTATAGTAATTATTATTACAGTATGTATATCTGTGGTTATCTGTTGTATTGTTTCTTCTTTTTTTTTCTTAGTTAATGTAGTTTTTTAAATGTTTATTTATTTTTGAGAGAGAGAGACAGACAGACAGAGCAGAGTAGGGGAGGGGCAGAGAAAGGGAGACACAGAATTTGAAGCAGACTCCAGGCTCTAAGCTGTCAGCACAGAGCCCAATGCAGGACTCAAACTCCCAAATTGCAAGATCATGACCTGAGCTGAAGTTGGATGCTTAACCAGCTGAGCCCTTAGTTAATGTAGTTAAAGCAAAGCCAATATTGTTTGTTTATTTACATATTTTTTAAAAAACTGGTCACTACTTTCAATGTTATGTTACTTTATTCTGGCCTCTATTTTATTTATTTCTGATTTTTCTTTGTTATTTCTTTACTAAGTTTCAGCTAAGTTTCTTCTTTTTCTAGTTTCTTGTGATGTAATGTTAAGTTGTTTATTTGAACTTTTTTTCTTAATACAAGAATTTATAGCATAAAATTCACTCTAACATCTGATTTTGCTGCATGCCATAGGCTTTGGAATAGTGTGTGTGTGTGTGTGTGTGTGTGTGTGTGTTTTATACATATTCTAATTTGCTGTTTGATTTCTTACTTGGTCCATTGTTTTGCAGTAGTGTGTTGCTTAATATTTACGTACTAAATGTTTAATGTTTACACTGTAGTTTTTCCAGCTATGTTTTATTATTGATCTTCAGTTTTGTACCATTGTGGTTGGAAAATGTACTTGGTGCGATTTCAGTCTTCTTAAAATTGTAATATTTGTTATGTCTTTTTATATGTGATTTAACCAGGTGATTCTTCTGTGTGTACTTGAAGAAAATGTGTATTCTATTTTTCTTGGGAGGAATGTTTTAAATATATCTTTTAGAAGCATGTATTCTGAAGTATGCTTCAAGTAAAAAATGTTCTTGTGGAAACAAATAACTTTAACTGAGGTTACGTGTTTAAAATAAAACATATTAGAGGGGAGGTGAGTAGGAGATGGGTGAAAGAGGTGAAGTGGATTAAGAGTATACTTATCAAGATGAGTACTGAGTAATGATATATAGAATTGCTGAGTCATTATATTACATACCTGAAACTAATATAACACTGTATGTTAACTTTACTGAAATTAAAATAAGAAACCTAATTAACAAAGCAGATATAAACTATACATTGTTATTTTTCTTGAATATAGTCAAAGCAGTGACAAATTTGGTGGGGGGTGGCTGCTACTCAATTTTATGGAAACAAAAGATAGAGGTAATGAAAAGACAAAACTTTGTTAAACAAGCTGAAGGGGTAGTAATTTCCTAACCAAATTTTAAGAACCAATCCATACAGTAGGACATTAAAATTATAGACTTGGTAAAGTTTTCAGCAGATTTCTAAGAACAGTTACTCCTGGGGGGCGCCTGGGGGGCTCAGTTGATTGAGCTTCCAACTTTGGCTCAGGTCATGATCTTGTGGTTCGTGGGTTCTAGAGCCTGGAGACTGCTTCAGATTCTGTGTCTCCCTCTCTCTCTGACGCTCCCTTGCTCACGCTGTCTCTCTCTCAGAAATAAATAAAAAAACATTTAAACAATTAAAAAAAAAAGAACAGTTACTCCCGTACTCTGGGTATATATTATATGTAAATCTAATTTATGTTTTCCAAAGGGAATGGGAAGTAATATCAAACTGACATTTAACTATTATAAAATGAAATAAAAAATATTTCCAGTTAGTACAGAAGGAATATATGAATTCAAAAGGAATTGAGGAATAAATGTTACATAATCTTTTGTGTCTGACAGTCAGTATGGATATACTGAAGGTTTTCGGGAGGTAGGATAAAGCAACACTCTAAATGGGAACTAACTCTGATGAATCTTAGAAAAATTACATATCCATTATTTTCAGTGTGTATATATGAGAAAAATTTCTGCAAGTTGGTTGCCTTGAAGTTGAAAAATGCTATCACTTAGAATTTTAAATCATTTGTATTTTGATTCAAATCTGTATGAGAATATAATTAAGCATCCCCACCTTTCCTTCAATTTATGAAGCCTGGAAACAATGTTAATAGTATACTACAAATGTCAGACATCTGGACTGAAATTACTCTGGTGTAGTAAGATGATATTCACAGGTATTAAATTATTGCCTAAAAGCAATTCCTGCTATTGTTATTTAGGGGGAACAAAAAGTATTGTTATAGAAATGATTCTTATTAAAATTGAAGCCTTTGAGTAATGTTACTCCCCTCTGTCATATCTGAAATAAGGCAAAGTCCTTTTCTATCATTTTAAAACTCTATGTGATGAACTGGTTTCTGCTTAACTTGACTTTCTCTAGTGCCTGTCTCCCTGATCCACTACCACAGTGCTTTATTACACTGACAGGTCCTTAGAATCTTTATGCTATCTAAAATATTCTTCCCCCAATCTTTGCAGAGCTAACATATTATCACTCAGAACTGTCAAAATGAGAATTCACCAATATATCATCTTTAACCCACTGGCAATTGTTCTTATTACTTATTTTGTTGTTTAGTTTATTGTCTGTCTCTGCCTCCACTGACCTGTCCACTAGAATATAAATGCCTTGAGAATAGGAACTTTTTTTCATTCATATTCCTTTTCTAATATCACAAAAATATGCCTGCCATATAATAGACTTAATAAATGTTTATTATGACAATGTATCAATACAACTTGATGCTAGAAAGCATACAGATGAAGTCCAGCAGAAAATCTCAGAGATTATCAACCATAACATGTTAGAGTTGGAAGGTTCTTAGAACCATACTCTTGGTCCTACAAATAAGCCTGACCGTTTGACTCATACTTGATGTCACACACTCAAAGGGTCAGATAACCAAATATATTATCATACCAAACTTCTTCCCTCTTCATCCTCCCAAGTCTAGAAACTGCCAAACTCCTGTTTATAGAAATAATGTCCTGAGTTTCACTGACCAGAGGAGTGGATAAAGGTTTAGAAGATCATTAGACTGATTATTTTGTTTTGTAACTAATTTTACTATGAGGGAAAATTAAGGATTTAGAAATTAATAAAAGGGAAAAGTTAATATTGTGTTAAGGTAGACGTTAAAAAGTTAAAAATTATACTGGCTGTGCTTAAAAAAAGGAGGGGATAAGATATAACTGAGTCCTTGGAAATGAAGTAGAATAAATTTGCTGGAATTGGTAGATTTCAGGAAGCTGTGTTAACCAAACCTGATGTAGGTATTTTGGGTAGAGGATGAATTTGGACAGGTTGTTTTTAATCTGATGATAGAAGACCTTTGAGAAGAGCTAACATGCTTAACATGTATTCAGATGATAACATGATTGGAAAAAAAATCATGATAATGAAAAAATATAATGTGATTCATTTAAAAAGGAAAGAGTGAGAACTTATCTTTGACTCTCTTCTATTACAATACCTTTCAAAGTGGCTGTGGCGCTGTGCAGCATAGCTATGGGTGTTTTACCAATAAATGCCAATCTCTGCCACTGGTGGGCATGGGAATATTTCTTTTTAAGTTCCCAGGCAGATTCTAATAACTCTTGCTTTTCCTTCCTAATGAAAATGTCTGCTCTTTCAAACCTATTTTGTTGAGAGAAAATGATGTAACATTTTATGAACTGGGTTTATATTCACAGAATGACCCTTACACTAAAGCTATTTGATTGCTAGCCAGGTTAGGATATTATAAATAAAATATTTAAATAATAAATTAACCCAAAGATATATGTTTGTGAAACCTTGTTGATTTTAAAAACATAATTACTAAAGAAGTAAAATAAAATAAAAAATAAACCATAATTATTAACATTAGCATCTAAAAAATTCATATGTAATTTAAAAATACTAAAGGTCATTTACCAGTTGTGCACCTAGAGGAAAAAAAAAAATCTGCTTCACAATTTGCATTTCTATAGTTGTAATGAATAATATTCAAAGGATGAAAATAGCATAGATAAATTCTACTTCTTGTCCTTAACTCTTACTATTGGTCTTATAGTTTGTAGTTTTTTCTCTAGAGATAGATATTGGTAATTATCTTTTATTTGACTACGTAAGGACATTATTCATAGATATTGTGACCTATTCACATATTTAATGAACACCCACGTACTACAAATGGTTTTCTCTTGAACACTGAAGGCTTGCTGCTTATAAGTTTCTCATAGAGATGCTATTTTATGGTATTTTCATAGTCGGCTCAGAGATTACAGGAGGAAATTTGCAGCACCAAAATTTACCCACAGGAAAGAATAGGAATTGTTGATCTCCTTTTGGAAGTCAAACTCTATAAAACCCAGTTATCAAAATGTTTTCCTATTTTCACACCTCTATCATCTTATGTCAGAGAGAGAGAGGGAGAGAGAAAGAGAAAGAGAGAGAGAGCGCGAGAAAAGGAGAAAGGCCCTATTGGTTATTAATTGCTGCATATAAAAAGTTTATTCTAAATTAAATAGCTCAAAACACGATAATTTATTTGTTCATGAATCCGCACTATTGGCAAGACTCAGTCTGGACGGTGAGTCTGCTCCATGTCATGATGACTGGGGAAAATGTGACTTGGGGTATCCAAGAAGGTTCCTTCACCTGTGTTTTTGTCTCCACTGGGGTGGCTGGAATGTCCAGGAGCTGTTTTTTCCCCACCCCTCACTTTAAGATGTTGCACTTGGGGCCCTTGGGTGGCTCAGTCAATTGAGCGTCCGACTTTGGCTCAGATCATGATCACATGGCTGGTGGGTTCAAGCCTGGCGTTGGGCTCTGTGCTGACAGCTCGGAGCCTGGAGCCGGATTCTGTATCTCCCTGTCTCTCTCTGCCCCTTTCCCACTGACACTCTATCTCTCTGTCTCTTAAAAAATAAATAAACGTTAAAAAATTTTTTAAAAAAGATGTTGCACTATATGCTAACTAACTTGGATATAAATTTTAAAAAAAATATTAAAAATGAGATGTCATCAACAGTTTAGTATCTGTGATCAAGTTAAGCACTGTGCTCAAAATAATGTTGATGGCGACAACACTTATAGGAAAGATGGAAATCTTGGAAATCAGATTCAACTCTAAAGGTGAACCATTTGGCCGAAAAACAGGTTCTCTCTGTGTTCTTATTCCTCAAAGGTTTGTTTGTTTATTTTGACATAGATAGAGAACCACTGGAGGAGGGGCAGAGCGAGAGGGGTACAGAGGATCTAAAGCAGGCTCTTTGCTGACAACAGAGAGCCCAATGTGGGGCTCAAACTCATGAACTGTGAGATCATGACCTGAGCCAAAGTTGGATATGTAACCAGCAGAGGCCCCCCAGTGCCCCATATATTTTTCTTTATTTCTAACTTTTGCCCTTGGCGTAGTAAACATAACTATTCTTGCATGGCTAGACTTAAAAATAAATCTTCCTTCTGAATTTTCACCGTTGTGTTTCTATAGAGCATTGTTTTCTCCCACTCTTTCTAATCCCTGGAAGTTGTCTTCTCCTATTGAAGCACACGTCCCAGACTGACAACCTCACTCCTCTACCAACCCACTCCTATAAAACCTTGCACACTTCAGAATTCTATTTCCTAACACCATTGCTCCCTTCTGTTTTTCACAGCGTAATCACAGACCATTCCCACAATAAAGTCTGTTAACCTATGAAGGGCACCCTCATCTTTCCCCCCCTAACTTTTGTTTTGAAAACTCTCAACTTCCAAAAAAAAGGCTTGCTGAACTATTTGAATAATGTAATATTTTAGTGTACTATTAAAACAGTGACTATGTATGTTAATAGTACTTCAATAAACCTGACATAGAAAAAAAAAAAGATTCTCTATGCCTTTCTTTCCATCTCAGTAGTTGAACAACTTTCCTGATGCCTGAGGACACCGAGAGAGCAAAAGTGGAAGCAATCTCACCTCTTAAGTGTGTAATGACTTCTGCCACACTCTATAGGCCAAAGCAGGTCATGAGGCTAGCTCAGGGTAAAAAAGGAATAAATAGATTCTATTTCTCCGTAGCAGAAGCAATATAAATGTTTAGGGATGCAAGGCCCCATTACTGCCTATCTTTGCAAACCATCTAAAAGAGAAGATAAAGAAAAACAAAACAAAACCTTGTAAAAATTTTGCTTCTCCTGCAATGTCATCCTAATTAATATCTCTTCTGTCCATTAAGTCATGCAATACTGGAGTCAGATTACTCCTGCCTTTTCATCTTTCCTATTATACAAAATCTTCAGTATACTTCCATAATTCTGTATACACACTCCCCTTCCCTATCTTCTTCTCTACTCAAAGCATGGTCCAGCCATCATCCTTCTTCTGGATTCTTGAACTAATTTTTATTTGTTCCTCCTCCTTCCTACACTACATCATTCACACAATTACAGAGTCAACTTTTTTAAAACACAAAATGTCATGTTACTTCTCTCCTTTAAAGCCTTGAATAGTTCCATATTGCATAAACCATGAAATCTAAATTTCTTATCATTTCATATAAGTAATCTCTAATCTGTCTCTTGGCTGCTATCAATCTTTGGTCCTAGCTATTTCCTTACAAATGTACAACTTACACTCTTATCATCCTGATCTATTCACAGTTCCCCAAATGCACCATATTCATGTTTCATCTCTTTTTACACACATCCCCCTCTCCCTAGAAAGTTATTCCCCTTCATTTATTTGAAAATACCTCACTTTATAAGATTCAGCCCAAGGATTTCTTCTTCTCCAGAGCTACCCCTGACATACTCAAGCACAGCTGATGGGCCCTGCTTCTGAACTTTCTCTGTACCAGATATTTCTATAATTAACCTACTGATTCATGCATGGTAGGCCTCAGTTAATATTCAACAAATTAATAAATGTGAACTGAGAAATCTAACACTATACGATATGAATGACTACACATTGTATTCTTTCCAGAAAGAACAGATCTACACTGCAAAGGAAACCCAAGATCTGAGAATAGACTGGTCTATATATGGTAGTTAACAAAATTGGGAAGAAACCATGTTTGCAGAACCCATGATATATATTCAGCAAGGGCTTTTATGGTACAGTTATAAAATGATGCTGTAGCTGAATGACTTTTACCACATATTCAGAATCTTCTGGAGGTAACAAAGCAAGATGACAGCAGAAATTGGTCACAGCAAAAGCTAAGTACAGGATTTAATGACTGTCCTTTTAGCCACTATTGGGAAACTTGCAAAACCTATTACATGTATAAGGTGTTTGTGAGACTAAAGATGGAATTCCTATTGCAATGTAATATCCATTCTGAAAGCATGCATTTAAAAAAGATGATGTGGGGCACCTGGGTGGCTCAGTCGGTTCAGTGTCTGACTTCGGCTCAGGTCATGATCTTGGGGTCCGTGGGCTGGAGTTCGTCATCAGGCTCTGTGCTGACAGCTCAGAGCCTGGAGCCTGCTTCAAATTCTTGTCTGCCTCTCTCTGCCCACCCCCTACTCTCTTCCTCTCTCTCTCTTAAATATAAATAAAACATTCAAAAAATTTTTAAAAAACCCTTTTTTATTAAAAACTAAGTTCAAGCCACCAAGCAATATATTGTCATAAAGTAGCAGAATCTGGCAGTCACAGTGGCTTTATTTCTAATCTAAGATGAACTTTTTATGTTGCCTGGGCCAATTGAGTCTAGACCCGTCCTATGTATGAAGAAACCGGAACCTTGCAGATCCTGAAAATTTTAAGGTTTTGGTGAAATACGTGTTCTATGTAAAACATTTTCTCTTGGTGCTCTAGAAGCTGCTGCTTTATACTATTCACATAAAGAGAAGGTATTGTTTTTATGGGATAGGAAGTAAGGAACTACTTCTCAAACGACTAATGTCTGCCAGGAACTATGCTTAGTATTTCTGCTAATAGTATTTTTTAAGAACTTGCAATAATTGCATGAGAGTATTGGCACTAACTCTATTTTATAGATAAAGAAATAGAAACTTAGAAAGGTTAAAAAAAAAGGGGGGGGAGTCCTGTGCAAGGCCATATATTACTTAGACACAGACAGAGGTGGGAATTAAAGTCCTCCCTTTATGCTATTTAAGCTGCGTCATATAAGAAGTCCATCTAGGAATCAATCACACTACTGTAGCTTTTGCAGAGTAACAGCCCTTACTTTTGAAGTATAGAAAGTGAAAGTTGGATGGGTGTTTCTTAATAGTCATGCGAAGATAATGTTTCAAAGAAATAATGATTAATTATTAAGAGAGCAAATTATCAGTTTCAGTTGCTTGGTACCAAGAACCCTAATGGATAAATAATTATTTTTGTCTCCTGGATGACTAAAATGAAGCTATGGAGGTTAGGTTTTGAATCATGCAGGACGGCCAAACAAAGGCAACAAAGGCAAATTCTTCAGTATTCTGCTTCCTTTCTTCTGCTTTGCCTCATCTTCATTTCAGGAACTGGGCTGACACCAGGATCACTATTTGAGAGAGAGAAAATGAGGAAACACTGGACCAGCAAGCACAAGTGGGCCAGTAAGGCTTTTGCCCCAAAGCAACCCATACGACTCACATTTCATTAGCCAAATCCAATTGGCTGAACCCAGTCTTAGTGAGGATGGGGATTGTAGCCCTCCCTCTCTATACAAAGACAGAAGTGGAAATGAGTGACCAGAAATATAGTCTGCCATACATATCATTATCTAATTTCACATCATGTCAACGATTGAGCTGGATTTAAACAGAGGCCATTCAACTCCAGCACCAATGCTTTTTAACATCTACATTTTCTCTCACATAGTAATAGCTAGCACTCTATTTGTCAAGCACTTTGCTAAACACAACAGGACCACTTTCCCTAAGAAGAACAAAGTGAAAAGCAGCAGGGTATGAAAAACACAGCAGATAATAGATAAACACCTGGATCTTACAGTCAAATTAGAACATATGTTTTGAAAAGCAACATGGAACAATGGTTTGCCAGTATAAAAGTATGACTGTGCACTCAGAACGGTAACATGTAAAAGTTGTTAAGAGAAGATTTCGCTGTCTTTAAAATCAATCTACCTGAAGTTCCACATCATCCTCTTGCCTTACCGAAGGTCCAAATCTAAGCCCATAGCCCCAGGACAGCTCTAAGTCATCACCCCAAACTCAGATCTCACGACATGGCATTTTTTTTTTCATGTAATTAACATTGACTTTACATCTTGAGTTCTTTCTGTCTTTGAGTTTATTAATTTGCATCTTGCTAAATAATTTTAACACTATGTACTCAGCCCCAAGCCTTTTACAGCTCTATCCTTCTTTTTGGGTACCTAGTGTTTGCTAGTAATAATTTTATTTTATTAAAAATTATGTCAATTTATAAGTAATTATTTATAAAAATGATAATAATTTTGTTTTAAAAGCCACAGTTATAGTATATTATACCATATTACATTACATTACATTATATATAATAATACAGCAACCACAACAAGCAGTGAACAATTATATATTGCATTTTGTATATCAAGTACTGTTTTAAACACAATATAGAATACCCCATTTCATTCTTGCAAAGACCTCATAAACTATGTATCATTATAGCCCCTAGTTCATAGATGAGAGAGTAAAGGCACAGAGTCACATGGTTGGTAAATGATGGAGCTGGACATGAGAAGTAGTCTACCTTTGAAGTTTGCAAATTTGACTCCTATGCTGAAATGCTTGCAAAATTTGGCAAAGCCTCTTCCTTGTCTTGAAGATGACCATCTTCTTGCTAATAAATCAATGGTCATACATCAAGGAGACAATGTAGAAAAAAAAGAAAATAGAAAAATCTATATGCACCATATGTTACTTAATATATTAATTGGTTGTGTTATATTTGAAAGCACTGTCAAATAAATGAGAAGGTTAAAGTAATTAATGATATGCCTAGTCTATGTAATCACACTACCTTCAAAATAGTATCAAAACTGTATTCACTAAAAATACTTACACTTTATTATTCAATGTATATTTTATTAATAGCCAACTGTGCCAAGTATTGGTAATATATAGATCCAGACAGACAAGAGCCATGCACTCTTGCACTGTCATTCTGGTTAGAAAGAAAAGAGAGCAGACATTTCAGAGAAGTAATTAATCAGATTACCTAATCACAGATTGTTACTATTATAGATAAAGAACAGGCTCCAAGTTCATATTACTACATTAAATAAATACGTATAAAATACACATATATGCATTGAACTGAAAGCAATTCAAAATAAAAAAAATAGCTTTTGCTTTTGGATTGTGGCATTGTGCTGGATTTATTTTGCCTTTAAATTTTCTGTAATGTGTTTAATTAGGGAAAGAAAAACACCCCAATTGAAAAATAGGTAAAGGAAATGAAAAGCTAGTTCACAAAAGAATAAATTTAAATCACCAATTAACAAGAATAAATATTACTTCTTCAGGGAAAATTGCACTCACTTCCTGATTAGGTTAAGTTACTAACGTATACATTTTCCTAACACTGTGCAACAGTTATTATTATTTGTAATTATAAAACCATTTTTCTGCCATTTTAATTTTTTTCTTGTTATTTTTTTCCTATCCCATGTTATAAGTTTCTGGAGAGCAGGAACTATACCAGTTTATTCCCCATTGTTTTCTTAAGCTCCTATATAGTAACAGAGATACAACAGGCAATCTGTAAATATTTGCTGAATAAATCAATAAAGTATTAGCATGTAAATTAAGTTAATGTATTCAAACTAATACAATATATCACTTTTTCTCATCAGTCAAGAGGAGTTAAAAATTATAATAATTAGTATTGGTTTCTCATGAGAATAAATTGATTGCATAGTAAATCAATAAATTGATGAGAGCAAATTGCATGAGAATAAATTGATAAAATATTTTCTGAAGGTAAATTAGCAAAATGTTTCAGGGACCTTCAAAAAAGTTCTTTCAATTCTGCAATCTCTTCCATATGAAATCCTGCCAAAGAAAACAATAAAATTTGTGCACAAAGTTCAGGTATAAGACTTTAATACAGAATACTTATAATAGATAGACATTTCTTTGTAAATTTGCATATGACATTTGTTTTTTTCTTCATGCCTGTTATGGACTGATTGGTTCTCCTCAAAATTCATATGTTGAAATCCAAGTTCCCAGGTTGCCTTACAAAGTGACTATATTTGGAGATTGGTCCTTTAAAGATAAAATTAATTTCAACTGAGGTTATTAGAGTGAAGTTGTAATCCAATAGGATCGGTGCCTTTATAAGAAAAGGAAGAGACACTAGAGAATGCATGCACAGAGAAAAGGCTACATGGGGACACAGTGAGAAGACGGTGATCTATAGGCCAAGGGTAGAGGCCTCAGAGAAACCAAACCTGTCAACGCATTGATTTGGACTTTTAGAGCTATAAGAGCTATAAGAACTATAAGAGCTATAGAAGCTATAAAAGCTCTAGCTATAAGCTAGAACTATAAGAAAATAGGCTTCTATTGTTTAAGTCACTCTGTCTATAGTACTTTGTTTTGATAGCCCTAGCAAACTAATAAAAATTTTAAACAAATATATTTAACATTTTTATGATTTTGTTGTTTTACCATGATAATATGTGTTTAAAGTCTAGTATAGAAAATAAGAGAGAAAATAAACATGAGGTAGCCTGTATAAGTCCTCTCAGGGAAGTATAGGTAGGCTACCATGGGAATGAAGAACTTGGGAATTCAGAGTGAGTAAGTCAGGAAGACTGCACAGAGAAGAATTTAGGTGGGGTCTTAAAGATTGGGTAGAATAAGGATCTATGACTGATGGGGAGATAGACATGGAGACGATGGGAATAATTCTTTAAGCAGTAAGACCAAATGAGTATATATGCTAAGGCCAGAAAGCATGGGCACTGGGTGGAAACACTGAAATTTCAGACTGGCTAGAATAGACAATGAGGAAATTTCCTTTGGAAAGGAAATTTGAGGACATGGCTTGGACTTGGCCCAGTGGAAACAAGACCAACAAAGAGAAATTAACCTACTATGATAAAATCTGACCTTCAGACATATATTTTGGTAGAGGATTCTAAGTTGGGAAGGCAGAAAGAGACTCAAGTCAAAATAACAAGTTGATAGCTAATAAAACATTTTAGCCGAAAAGTTAATAAGCAACTAAATTAATATTGTAGCAGATTGATAGGAAAGCTGCTAGGGGATTGTGTGTGTGTGTGTGTGTGTGTGTGTGTGTGTGTGTGTGAGTGTGTGTGTGTGTGTGTGTGTGTGTGTGTGTGTGTGTGTGACTCTCGGCTCATGTTTGAGTATAAGCAGATAGAGAAAGTGAAGCCAGGTTATTTAGCCTGTGTTTTGATGGGGGCTGGTCCAGGTTGGTTTAAACAAATCCAGATAATTTCATGAATATTTCATCTATTCGTGAATGGAATAGATCCATTTCAGAAATTCCCAAGAATGTTTAGCACTTTCAATTACAATGTGCAAGGCTGCAATAAGTCAATGATCCCACTGAAACAATTTGGAAAATATCCGGTTCAGTTAAAAACATCTTAGTCTTAAGCATCAAGAATTTGTCATAGATACCAGTGAGTAATAGATGAAGGATAATGAGCTATTTTCTTGGGGTATTTGCCAATATTGAACTCAGACTCATAGTGGTCTTGTTCAGAAAAAGATCCTGTGCTTGGACGAAAGAAACCAATAGTACTTTTAGTCGTTGCCAGTGGTGGATATGACTAATTTAAAATGAGAAGAGTCACATATATCTCTTGTTCACCCTAAAGGACATTTACTAAATGCCAGACTCCTGTAGGACACTGAAAGCCTCTAAAAATCAGAGTAAGATCTCTATCTCCTAGTGCTTAGACAGACAGGCAGACAGACAGACAAACAAAAGACCTACTCCAAGCACAGTGTTGGTCTCCACCTCTGGACATTTCAAGTTCTTGAAGCTATTTGGAGCACAAGACTTCAGAAATACAAAAAACACATCAGGAAGGCAGAATGAGATGCTCTGCTGTGTAGGCATATCCTGGCAGACTCTAAGCCAAGGTTGGTGATAGCACAGTGAGACTGAAGCAATGGCCCAGAGAGAGTAAGCAGGGCATAGGTTTACTGGGGGGAGTCAGGAGTGGCAGACAAGACAAAGCATCTTCTGCTGGAATCTAAATGCAACAAGCTTTTATAGTGTAGCTACTAGCCTAGCAACTATCTGTAGCTTTTTCCTTCCTTGCACAGCCAGCATTTCAAAGAGAAGGGCTGCCATTCAAATATTCTTCATTACATAGGAGATGCTCTGGGTGTGTAACCCCTCAAATCCCTGAGCTTGAATGCTAAACAAATGTGTTTTTCTAAGTATCTTGCTTGATGGGGATATCGAGGGAGGATGGGATATGGACATTCTTAAGACAGTGATTAACAGAGGCATTCAGGGTGTGTTTGTAGGAAGTAACCATCCCACATGTACCATACATCTGCAAACTTGTGGTACTCAATTCATTCAGACCTTTTTTTGAGAAAACTGCTGGCCCACTTATCAACATTGTATTTAACAATTTTGAAGCTATATAGTGAGAAGTTCTGGACAACTGGATAACATCTCTGAAAGAAAAGGCTAGATCTCCTGCAAATTTTAAGGATGAAGAAGGAGATTGCTAGGTTCTCAAAGATATAGAATGATTATGTTCTAGAGACAAATCAGAGATTACCTGAGCTTTTATTGAAACTTCATCTCATCACTGGTCCAGATTAATTATTTTAATTAATTAAATTAATAATTATAGTAGAGGAAAAAAAGGAAGCCAGTACAGCTTTGTTTTACATGCAATATCTGGCATACAATGGTAAAAAATCACTAGACATGTGAAAGGTAAGAATATATAACCAATAATTGAGAGAAAAGGCAAAGAGATCCACAAATGATTCAGATATTAAAGTTAGTGGGTACAAAACGTAAAATTACTATAATTTTTCTGTTAATAAATGTAGAGAAAAGTTGAACAGTAAATATACGTCCAGAGAATTTCATGAAAGAATTGGAATATATTTTAAAAAGGAATCAAATAGACAATTTAGAAACAAAAGTACCCAGGATATCTGATAATAGGAAGCCAATGCATGTGTTCTAATAGTGTTATGCCCAGATCGCGATCTCCCCAAAATCCCAAGACCACCAAGGAGTCCGAGTCATGTATGCAAAAGCAAAGTGCGTTTATTATGGGCTTGAGCTCAGGCTCACAGACTTCACCAGCGCTGTGGATCCGTGCTGAGAGCCTCCAACAAAGGCAGAGTAGGGTTTTTATGGGGTTTGTAACGGGGGGTTACAGAAGTTGTGGCATGGAAACAGTGATCCAATCATAATTATGCAACATCATTGACAGTGGGTTTAACCATACACATTGTCTAGAGTATTCGTTACTTTTGGCGGGATCCAGTTACAACGTTTAGAGTACCTTTGAATTCAACCAATCACAGAGCGAGCCTAGGGTCTTGTTCGGTGACTAACAGGTTAACTTTTAACATTAGGTAACAGTGTCTTATCTATAGTTTCTATCTCCAGGCCTCTCCCTTAGTAATGTGGAGGGTGGTCGCTGGCCTTTCCTGATTGGGTGTTGCAAGGGTGGTTTCTCCTGCCTGGGGCAATGGGTAACTGCTTAATAGTTTCCCGGAAGCTGAAACTTAGGCCTTCTAGTTTAGAGGGGAAACTTAAAGTCTGTCATGGAGTCAGTTTGGTTTAGATGTTTAGACTTGTGTCCTTACATTAGCAGATCAAACAAAGGAAAAACACAGGGCTCAGTGAACTTGGAGATAGATAGGTCATAGGAAAAAATATCCATAATCAAGTAAAGAGAGAAAAACAGAATGATCAAAGCAACAGAGAATGTAAGACTTGTGGAACACTTTCGAATAATCTAATAAGAACACAACTGAGGTTCCAGAAGGAGAGGAGGAAGAATGGGTCTCCAGAAACAATATTTAAGGAGGTAATAATTGAGAGTTTTCCGAAGCTAGTATAAGAGATTAACTCAACAATCCAAAAAATTTCAGGAAAACCCATAGGCATATATCACTAAATTACTGACAAATAAAGACAAAAACAAAAATCTTAAAAACAGTCAGAAGAAATAAAAGATATCAAACCTTCAAAGGGATAACAGTAAAAGTGGTAATTAACTTCTCAAAAACAAAGGGGATTCTTAAAGGCAAAGGAATGTCATCTGTTGTTAGTCAGCTAGGGCCTCCATAACAAAACACCATAGACCATAGACGGAGTGGTTTAAACAACAGAATTTATTTTCTCACATATCTGGAGGCTGGATGTCCAAATCAAAATATTGGGAAATTTGGTTTCTCTGAAGACTCTCTCCTTGGCTTTAAGGAAACAAAAAGAAACAAAACTAAGGAGCCAAAAGAAATTGATAAAGTAAATTCTATGATAATTATGTTAAACACAAATGAACAAAATATCTTAAATGAAATACTAAGGTTGCCATAATGAATTAAGAAAAACGATAAGGGATACTCTTAGATAGATGATAGATAGATTAAACAGATAATAGATACATAGATAGATGATAGATAGATAGATAGATAGATAGATAGATAGATAGATAGATAGATACTAGGTAGATAGATGACAGATATAGGCAGATAAAACTTAAAAATGGAAAGTTAAAGAATAAAAAAATTATTAGGCAAACTCAACATGAATGGAAGGTGGCATAACCAGACTAAGTCACACAAAGGAGACTATAAAGGAAAACTATTACTAGAGATATAAAGGAATAGTCTAATAATGATGGCCATTAATCTAACACAAAGATATAATAATTCTAAATTTGTATACATTCAAAATAGAAGTTCAAATACATAATCAACTATCAACATAACAAAGAAGGAAAACACAGAAATCTACAGCCATAAAAGGCATATTAACATTCTTTTCTCCATAAATGATATAGAAGCAGCAGACAATATCAGTCAAGATATAGAATATCTGAACAGTACAACTAACCAGCTTGATCTGAGTGGTATACAATTAATCAGATCCTGGAAACATATATAATATTGGGGGAGTGAAAAGGGAAAGCTGGGCTTTTTACATGTTATTAAAATGTAATATTACATATTATATTTACTAATCTGGAGGCTGGTCACAAGGATTCTCTGAACTTCATGTATGCATATATTAATTCAGTATAAGGAAAAAATTCACAAGGATTTCTGTGTGTGATCTACTTTTAAAAATATTCCTAACCAATATTCTTCAGTAGACCAAAATCTCTCTGGTACATGTTTAGTGTCTTTTCCTTGACTTTATAATTCTTTTATTTAACTCTCCGAAGGCATTTAATGCTTGTATAATTATTCCTAATTTACAATGATTCCTCATCTCACTAGTGGGAATGCATACATTATACTATCTTCTCATCAAAATGTCCTTTTTAAATATCTATTCCCTCACACTTAAGTGAAAGAGGAGGGCTAGAAAAAGAAACCAGTATTCTATGAAACAGTCACATGTTTTAACAGAAAAAAAGTTTTAGAAAACCAACAACAGCATTTGAGATGGGTGTATAATTCAAATTTTATGTAAAAAAACAGATCAGAAGATTCAATGAGGTTAGAAAAGCCATATTTGAACCCAAATATTTACTACAAAGTTTATATTCTTTTCACTTTTCTTTTTTTTTTGATGTAATACAGTAATTGTGCTTCAGAATTAATGATTAATAATGGCTTAATAGATATTAATATCTGAGTAGATATTGAATAAAGTTTCCATCTCAAGCAGAATATTTGGTAATAGACTGCAGAAACAAGTGACATGATAATTATAGGAACTGATTTGAGATCACAGGTAAGATTTTAAACCAAGAAATCCTTTCTGCAATCTTGATTGTTACTTCCAGATATTTAAGTATCCTAATCAACTGTATGAAAAGATACCCTGGCCTCATAATAATGTATTCTATGCGTAGCCTTTGAAGCCTGGTATTTGGCTTCATTTTGGGTCTCAGATTTATTTAAAAAAATTAACACCCTAGCTTCTTCATAGATTAAATTCATACAATTTCATAGACTCATTTTAATGACAATCAAGAGCTACTTAGAAATAAACTAGTCAGTTCTTAACACATAATATAATTTGCTACTCATAAATTAAATTTGGGATGTTATTAAAGATTCATGCAAATTATAATTCTGCATTCTACTATGAAATTTGGCTTTTAAAAATGCAGATTATTTTGCAAGGCTCCTGTAGATAATTAGGATTTCCACATATTTTTTTTTGGATAGGAATTGTATTACCTATTCATTATCAGAGTTGTTTTGAGTTTGAGCCCTTCTTGATATTAATTAAATATTCCTGGTTTTTCTTCATTGTTATCAAACTAGCCTGTTGTGGTATTTTGGTTGACCATATACATGATGGCATATTTTCATACATGTTTTACAGTTGGGAATGTGAATTGCCCACAAAGCTATAAAGAGATAATACATAGTCACTAGAACATTTATCTATAAACATTTCATTGTTGATGTATTGCCAGTGAATTTATTTTATTTAATCTATTGCAATATACTCTCAAAGTTATGGTAAAACTATAAGAATAAATACAGATTAAGATTAAAAGGTTTAATCGTCCTTGTTGAAAATAAGAGACTTCCCTCCTTTTTCTTAGAGCATTTACTTTAGAAAATGTGTAATTATAAGGGCTTTCTCCTTTTTTGAATTGTATATACATTCTTTTGAAAGCAGGCTTTTTGCCAGCTTTATTACCCAAGATTATTCTTATGAAGGACCTGAGAGCTAGTATTACACGCAATTGAAAGGTAAATGCCAAGGAAGATAATATACCTTTCATCCAGTTTCCGTGGAATCCTAGGAGTCTAACTTTGGCAGATGCCTTGCTCCATATTTGCAAAAAAATTTGTGTTTCCTTTGAATCAATCCAAACCACTAACACAGACAGTCACCCCAATTGCCAGGTGAATTTTGGATGACCATGAGTGACAAAAGGCACTGAGGTCTAGTTACTATTTGTTGTAAGATTATCTATGCAATGGATTGTATCTGCTTGGCAATATAGGAGGGTGAGATTTCTTTCTGTCTTTGCAATCTCTTAGTGGATTACCTGTGAGATGCTCACTCTATAATAAAAGTGTTCTCTTTCTCTACTACCTTTGTGAAAAGGTTTTCTGGGTTGGAAAATCTTAATTGTATTTTCCCAATTTAACTCCTTAGGTTTAAATATATTGGGTTTGGCAGTAACTGGTAGGGTGGATGGGATGTAAGTTCTTTTGCATTAACTATGTTGGGTCATTCAATTTGAGGACTGAGGTCCTTGTCTCACCAGTGTATCTGCGAACTTCTTTTTCTATCTTTGCAGATACCCTTTCCCTTTCAACATTACCTACAGAATATTTCCAGTGACTGAGTGTTCTGCTAAAAATATTGTGAAGAGTAGGGGGGTTCCTGGCTGCCTCTACTGGTAGAAAATGCAACTCTTGATCTCGGAGTTGTGAATTCAAGCCCCATGTTAGGTGTAGATATTACCTAAAAGTAAAATAAAAATACTACCAAGAATAATAAAAATACTTTCCAATCTACTATGTTCTATTTAGTTATGACAGATTCAATGCTTTTTCCGTTGGACTTTAAGTTATTGAACAACACTCATATAAACATGGAGCACTTTGATTGCAATCTATAATTTATACATAAAGGTTCAATATTAACATTTTCTAAACATTTGTAGAGATTAATTTTGTTCGTAGGTTGATAGGGGGACATTTGCTTTAAAAGCCATTTCAAATGATTTAGTGAAAGTCAAATGAAAAATAGGTTTAAGCATTCAATTTTTTTTTGCTTAACAAACCTCTTAGTAATGAATCTATTTTTAAAATGAGTTCTGTGACCGTTATGTGCCACTGTCATTATTGTTATAGTAGATTAAGACTGTTCTAAGTTAAACTATTGCTTTAAAAAATTTTTTTTAATGTTTATTTTTGAGAGAGAGACAGGAGAGAAGATAAGCGGGGGGTGGGGCAGAGAGAGAGGAAGACACAAAATCCCAAGGAGGGTCCAAGCTCTGAGCTGTCAGCACAAAGCCTGATGTGGGGCCCAAACCCACAAACTATGAGATCATGACCTGAGCCAAAGTCAGAAGCTTAACCGACTGAGCTACTCAGGTGCCCCTAAACTATGGCTATTTTAATGCAGAGTTCTCTCTTGACTCATATGACCAATACAATTAGCATTTTTAGCAAAACAACTTTACTTCTTATATATTTCTTGTCTTCCTCATTTAAGGTGTTCTTCGTCATCTATGGTATCCTTGAGTTGATTTTCTTTTAAGTAGTTTTCCTTAACAAAGAAGCATCATACTTCATCTAACTTAGTTTCATGAGTGCTCATCATGTGTCAGATATCATCTTAGACACTGAATGAACAGTGTGACATAAAACAGACAAAATCAACGGGGGAACAATCAAACTGTTTGCAGCAAATTCTTATTATTGTAGAGAAAAGCCCTAGCAGCGAACTGTTCTAACAAATGAACAATTGGCAAAGGAGCTACTAAGGGGACTGACAAAAGACTTTCATTCCACTTGGGAACTCAACCCTGCAAGAGAGGGTTGGGAACCTAGAACTGGACAGGTACTGTGCTTGGGTTGTATTCCATTCATCCCTTCCACCCATGCCCTCACAACTGTTTAAAGGAGTGTGGGTGTTTTGCCTGAAGAGGAGAAAATGGAAGACTTTCTCAGTATCCTTATTACAAAGGGTAAGGTTTCCCAATAAAGTGGAAATATATGTGCCTGTGTAGCATTATCTATGTGAGAGTGAGATCTACCTGTGTGAGAGCATTATCTGTGTGAAAGTAGGGCAGCACAGAGTAGTGCCTTTTTCTATAAAAGAATAATTATTTTTTCTGAAAATGTTATGCCAATGTGTAACACTAACATTATTATTTTCAAGTAAAATAATTAAAAGCATTCTTCAAGTTTTCAATTTTAATATGATAAATATCAATAGACATATACCATATAACAAAAGCTCTTTGAGCTCTTCAATTATTTTTTTAGTTGTTTATGTATTTATTTTGAGAGAGAGAAAGGGGAGAGGGTGGAAAGGGGCAGAGAGAGACACACACACAGAACCTGAAGCAGGCTCCAGACTCGGAACTGTCAGCTCAGAGCCTGAAGCCTGCTTTGGACTCTGTCTGTCTGTCTCTCTCTCTGCCCTTCCTCTGGTCATGCTCTCTCTCTCTCTTTCTCTCTCTCTCAGTAATAAATAAACATTAAAACATTTTTGAAAAAAGAATTTAAAGGTTTTTTTTTTTTCAGAAAACTGTTTCTCTCAAATCAGCTATATGTGTCTTTTTAGATCTCACTAACATATCTACCAGCTGTCCCTGCAGAAGTCCAGACTCAAGGCTAATCTATATGGTTCTAGCCTATAAACTTAGGAGGCCCTGAATTCCTGTCCGAGAGAAGCAGCCCCACCCAGTTTCTACTGACTCTCTGATTGTGCCTGCAGCCCTTTATCCATGTCCTAAGATAACCTCCTGATGTCAGAAGCTGAACTTTGGCTTGTTCTGCTGTTAAGTTTCCGCCAATAGTGAGTGAACAGGACATGTATGTGACATATATGCTTGCTCAGTGCGCATGTTCCATCTTCCCTCAGGCGTAGTCATGTGTTTTCTCACCCTTTCATCGAAACCCCATGATTATTAAAAAACAAACAAACAAAACTTGTTCTGTAGCCCTTTGGAGAGGAAGATTTGAGACTTGCCCTCCATTCTTTTTGTTTGGCTGTCTCTTGAATAAACCATATCCTTGCTCTGTACCTGATTTCTCAGTGATTGGCTTTGCAGCTTGAGTTTGGTTATACCACCACTAGAATAGTATTGTTAACTTCATGTACCAGCACTTACTTTTTGTGTTGTTCATTATTATTTCAGATGTGTTGATTACACACAGACACACATGCATAGAATTTTGAAGACATTGCTTAGGGTTTCTGAGGTTTCACTTCTTCATCTGCAAAATGAGAAGAATAATTGTAACTATTGCACGGGAATGTTTATATGTTCCTTAAGATAATGTAAAGAAAGTTGATGAGGATCATAACAGACACTATGCGAAAATCTTAATTGTGGTTATAATTGGATGGATTGTGGGCAATTGTTTTTTTTAAATAGATTCTTACTTTTCTAAAATTTCCACAGAACACATGTTGACTTTTGTTTTAATCCAATTTATTTATATTTTTTAAAAAAGAAGTTTACTAATTTTCCCCACTGACTAACCCATCTCCGGCAACTACCAATCTGTTCTCTGTATCTCTGAGCTTATTTTTTGTTTGTTATTGCTTTTAGGTTGCACATATAAGAGAAAGCATACAGTATTTGACTCTGTCTGACTTACTTAGCATAAGTTAGCAAATGGCAAGTTGTCATTCTTTTTTATGGCTGAATAATATCCCATCATATATATGAAGAAATTGTGGCATATCTCATATATATTCATCCATTCACCTGCTGATGGACACTTGAGTTGCTTTCATATCTTGGCTATTGTAAATAATGCTGCAGTGAACATGGGATGCGTGTATCTTTTCGAGTTGGTGTTTTTGTATTCTTCAGATATATACTCAGAATTGGAATTGATGAATCATATGGTTTCTAGTTTTAATTTCTTTGAGGAACCTTCATGCTGCATTGTGCCTGCACCAACTTGTATTCCCACCAAAAATGCACATGTGTTCCCTTTTCTCCAGATCCTCATGAAAAATTTATTATTTTTTGTCGCTTTTAAAAGCTATTATAAAAGCTATTGAAAGACAAAATAACAATTACTTTTGTGAAATTATAATATATTAACAGCCACATATATTTATCATTTAGCACACATCAGACATTATGCTGAGTGCTTCACAGGGATTGCTTTACTTAATATTCAATAAACTTGAGTTAGTTTTTATTATTTTCTTCATGTTTACAGGTACTCATAGAGGTTGTTATTTGCCAGAGAGGCCACAGAGCTGGTTAAGTGGTAGAGCCAAAATTGGAACTCAAGCAGACTGATTTCAAAATCTAACTTTCAGATTTTTCCTTCCTTTCTTCCTTCCTTCCTTCCTTCCTCCTCTCTCTCTCTTTCTTTCTTTCTCTCTTTCTCTCTCTCTCTCTTTCTCTTTCTTTCTTTCTCAACCACCTTCTTTCGTCTTTTACACCACTGCCACATGATCTCTGAAGCAAGCATCAGTAGAGCATGAGACTAATAATACCTCTGAAAATCTTTACCATTCTGTAAAATTATGATAACATGAAGGGAACCTCATATTTGTATTTATAAAGTATTTTATATCTCCCCTGGTGAATCCATTAAAATACTGACTCTGATTATAAAATACCAAATCTTTTTGCTGTGACAGATTTTATTACTCAGTAAAAATGGGCAGAAAGTGACAGCAGTATGTCAATAAACTGTCCAATCATCACATATTATCTTTCTGGAGAAAATGGCTAAGGATTGCTAGTACTTCTGTTGGCATGCATGGGGACCTACCTCTGGAGATGTGTCCCTTTTCCCTTTAATATTATTATGTATTATAATCTGCTAATATAGAAATCATTCAAAGAATTCTTGAGGGGAGAAGCACTTACAAAAGGGAGAATTGGAATGAGACTTGGAGTATAAAGAGAGGTAGAGCAATCCCATTCTTTCTTGGATAATTAAGGTGATTTGGAGACTCACTACATGTACCTGGACTAATTGTAATGCCAGTTGGCAGACCCGCTCTCAGACTACTGGCTGAATCCCTGGCTCAGTGCCTCTTCACCTCTTCCCCCACCTCTTAGGGCCTAGGGATGTATGACTTTTCATCGTATCTCATGAAATATTTGTTTTAAAAGACAGTATGTATTAGTATGTTTGGACTGCCATAACAAATACCACAAATGGTGTGGCTTTAGCAACAGAAATTTATTTTCTCACAGTTCAGGAGAGTAGAAGTCTGAGTCCAAGGTGTTGACAGTGTTGGTCTGGATTCTTTTGAGGCCTCTCTCCTTTTGCAGATGGCTGCCTTCTTGCTCTGTTCTTACATGGTGTTTCTTCACGTGGTCCTTACTGGTGTCTTCTCAGCATGTCCTAATTTCCTCTTCTTATAAAGACTCAGAGATTGGAGCCCTCCGTAAGGGTTCATTTTAATCTAGTTAACTCTGTAAAGATCTTATCTTCCTAAGTAGTCACATTCTGAGGTACTGAGGTTAGGATTTCAACATATGAATTGAGGGCAACATAATTCAGCCTGCATGTATCCAGAAACTCCTGATTTTCCATATGCATATCATTTATTTTATAAGAGTAATTTATAGTATGGAGATCAATATAGATTTTTAAAACTCTTCCTTAAATCTCATCTGTGTTATTTGTATGTATATCTGTATATCCTTAATATACATTCAACATGCATTTGTATCTTTAATATACATTTATCTTTAATATATTTTATCTTCAATCTTTATCTTTAATACATATTTGTATATTATATCTTTAATATACATTTAAAATATAATAACTCATATTATATATTAAAACACAAATTCTGGGAGCTGCCAGACCAGGAGAATGCTAAAAGCATCACATTTTTAGAGTATTGTATAAGTAATTTAAGACAAAGATAGCTTTTTTTTACCTGATGTTAAGAACTGAAAAAAAATAATTTAAAAAGAAAAAAATAGCTTATCATGAATCCAGTCCTTGTTTTCTCTAGAGAGGGGACTCTGCAGAGCTACCTTTTGCAAGCTTATGTTCTGGTGTGATGCTTTCAGTTCTGAAATTCTTCTGTGCAGGCCTCATGGGAAATGCCCTAGCAGGAAGCAGGTTATATTAAATCCTCATGTGTTGTATGCACTTTGGCTTTCAAGGTTCCTAGGGATGGAGTTTGCCTTAGAAAGAGATTGTACTCTAACCTGGCATGTCCCAAAATTATACATTACTTCCCTGTTGTTCAGCCTTTAGCCCAACTTGAGATGGTGCTGAATATGTAATGCTGCTGTTTGCTTCCACAGAGTATCAGGTGCATCATGTAAATAAATTACAAGTGGGAACCTAATGTTTGTACTGATTTTCCACTGCCTACTATCTGAAGGAAATAATAGAAACATATGTTCCCAAGCCTATTGCTCAATATATTCACATAGTGATGTTAAAATGTTTGGTTAGGAAATCAATATTGTTATACTAAGCATCAAGTATAGTAAACTAGAAGAATTGCAAGAAGCTGTGAACTCGCTTAAAATCAATGTGTATTCAAACCAGGGAGTAACAAAATAGATAAAACTACAACTTTAAATGGTAACCTAAGGAGAGTTAACCAGCATCCTAGCTTTTGCCACTGCAGGGAGAATCAATGAAACATATAAACAAATAATAAAGCAATTCGATATTTGAGGTAGCATTAAGATTCATCTGTAGTAAATTTGAGGACAATGACTACCATATGGTATTGGCAACTGTATTAAGAAACCTCTGCACAGTGAATACAATACCATGAACAGAAAATAAATGAGAGCAAGAGAGAACTTTACTTGGCAAGAATAACAAGATTAGAATAAAAAATGAACACATATACTACTGTATTTTATGGTGATTTTACTTAAAATATTGGAAATAAGACATGGAAGATTGCTCTCCAAAATTTAAACTTTAAAATAAGCATGTTATGGGTTGTAGCATACATATACTAAATTGCTTGGATCTAAGACTAGACTCGTAACCTAATAGAATGTATAACATATTTATTGTAGAAATGTGTTGTTCAAAATAGAAGTTACAGAGCTCATCCAAAAGTCATTGCTTAGACAATGGTCCCTGAGTGGTCAATGGTCCATGACCTTTTGGAATAATGAAGTGAGATGGCTTCCGCCTGCTCACTTTGAATCAAATCATCTGGGTTCAAGTGACTTGACTACCACTTACTATTCTGTGATATTAAGAAAGTATTCAACCTCCTTGGATCTTACCATCTTCTTCTATCATAAAGATTTTATGAAAATAGAAAGGACTTACCCATGTGGTTAATAAAGATTGCCACATTGTAAGGCATTACAACTGTTGTTACCATTACTAGAAAGATCTCTTTAATTGGTGACTGATGCAAAATTTTACCTTGACTGTCACTTCCGTAGAGAGGCTCTATTTAACCATGCTATCCAAGGATTTTCACCCTTGTTATTAGCTTTTTCAGCCTATTACTCAATTTACTCACAATATTTATAAACATATCTTTATTTGTTTTGGGAGGGAAGATTCTTTTCTTTTTTTAGAAGACCAGCCTTTCATTGAAAAATAAAGCATCTTTTTTATTTTTGTTTATTTTTTTTCTTTTAATAGTTTATTGTCAAGTTGGTTTCCATATAAAGCATCTTTTAAACAATATTTTTTAAGTTTATTTATTTTTTGAGAGAGAGAGAGAACGAGAGTGCATGCAAGCCAGGGAGGGGCAGAGAGAAGAGGGTGAGAGAATCCCAAGCAGGCTCTGTGCTGTCAGGGCAGAGCCCAATGAGGAGCTCAATCTCATGAAACATGAGATCATTACGTGAGCCAAAATCAAGAGTCGAATGCTTAACTGACTGAGCTGCTCAGGCGCACTGAAAAAATAAAACATCTTAAAGACACACATTTTTTCCTTCCCCTAATATAAAGCCTGTCACATGGTGAGCACTCAATAAACACTAGTTGAATGGATGTATAAATGCAAGATGTTAGTAGCCAATATACCGTATGCATTTATAGACTGACCCAAGATCATCTCTGTTTTGAAAATGATGTAATGGATTTTCTTAGCCTAACATTAGTACATGTTTCCCAGGTGATAGCCATTTTTATTTCATTGATAAGTGACTAAGTCAGAGGGCCTGACAATGTTGTCATTTCAAATTCCTCATGAAGGAATAGATAGATCTTTAGCAATTTGAGCTATGTACTATTTGTGTTTCTGATTCGTTTTTATTAGCTCTATGAAGAAAGGTGAATAATTTGTAACTTTTCAACTTACGATTTTGTCAAATTTGTTAATGTATGTCTCCTTAGACAGTGGGTGAACCTAGCAGAACAGCTTTGAGCCTTTCTTCCAACAGTCAGAAAAACTCTTACTGTGGATACGCACCTGTTCCTTACTGAAGAGATTATCATCAAGTGAGAGCTAAAACTTTAATACACATTGAAGTTTGGTCCGAACTGGATATAGACCAAATCCAGCCTGCCACTTGTTTTAGGTTGCATCATAAGCTAAAAATAATGTGTTTTTTTTTTTTAATATTTTTTTTATTTATTTCTAGGAGAGAGAGAGAGAGAGAGACAGCGTGAGCAGGGGAGGGTCAGAGAGAGAGGGAGTCACAGACTGAAACAGGCTCCAGGCTCTGAGCTGGCAGTCAGCACAGAGCCCGACGCGGGGCTCGAACCCACGAACCGCGAGATCATGACCTAAGCGAAAGTCGGACGCTTAACCGACTAAGCCACCCAGGCGCCCCAATAATGTTTATATTTTTAAATGGTATTACACGACACTTAAAATTATATGAAATGAAAATTTCAATATCCATAAATAAAATTTTATTGAAACACAGCCACACCAACTTGTTTATGCAATGCTTATGGCTAATTTTGTGTTACAATGACAGAATTGAACAGTGGCAACAGAAGTCCCATGGACCACGAAGCCTAACATATTTAACATTCTAAGTAAATATTTATAGAATATTTCCAGAACAAAAAAAAAAAAAAAAGAATATTTCCAGAACAACTGTGGTAATCCCTCAGTGTATGATAATACATAAAGAAGACACATGACTACTGTCGGAAATAAACTCTAGAGAAGGTCAGAATTATTTATATTTCATGAATTTAGGACCGTGCAAATGTCTCAGTCTAGGATATGTAGCAATAATGATAAGGCAGAATCAGTGGTAGAGACATTAGCCCATTTGTGTGTCAATGACAAAAGAATTGGAGACTGTATCATCCTTCTAAGTGACTTTTATATGAGCTCACTGCACTACTCCAATGCTTTGCTTATGTTTATCTACATGCCTTAGAGAGCTGAATTTTTTATTTTTCTAGCCTATGTATATGTTACAATCAGCAGATAGTCAATTTATTATTGAAGGATAAGCAAATAGTATGGCTACAATTTGAGAAAACTCTCAGGACTTGATTTCCTAAAAACTCATGTAGCATTGATTTCAGAGCAGTCTTTTCAGACATTCAGGTTAAAAAAATGTTAATATCTGATGAATATCAAAGTTTAAAAGGAGCAGGAAAATTGTGTCAAAGTTGAGTCTTCACATAAGTAAAATTAAGAAGAACTTATAGTCATTTTGATAGTGAATAATTGTAAATGGTTAAGACTTATGATTCTTTGGTAGAGATCCATAATTTTTTTAGAGAACAGATACATATGTGTACTTGTTTTACCAAATAAATCACTTGTCTACTATTTTCTAATATTTGAAAAAAATTTTAAACTCCAGATTCTTAAAAGCACAAAGTCTGAAAAAACAAAAAACTATGAAGTCGGAAATTCAACTATTTTTCTTCTAAGATAACCATTAGTACCCTAGCCTGTGTCCTGACCTAAAAGAGTTATCTTTTCTTCTCTTAGAATGTATTTTTGCTGTCTCTCTCTCTCTCTCTCTGTTTTTCTGTACTATTGTTGTTGTTTTTTTTCCTCCTTGGTTATAGCTTAGTGTAAGTATTCTTTTTGGAATAATCATTGACATCTGTCATGTATCTAATTATAGAATTGCAATAACTGAATTTATAATTAGTGAGAACAGCCTCTACGTTATTCACTTTATGAAGACTCACAAATCATTGTACCATAAGCACCAATTTAAATCTTTGATCTAAACACTTTTTCTACAAAGTGACGATATATAGATTGCTATCTATTTTGAATATGATTTGTGGGGTCTCATAAGAGTAATAATGTAAAAACAAGGATGTGGCAATTATGAAATCAGTTCTTGTAATCTTGTAAATAAATATACATTTTATGGAATTAATGATAAAAATTAAGCAAAGGTTTTATCTTAATCTTTTTTATGCAGAAAGAACTTTCTGTACAAATGAAATTTTATACACACGCTGATATACAAGATTGATAAAAATGAGACTGTTTTGCTTGAACTACATCAGGGTCACAAGAGCCTTATCCCAGCTCTCAACCTAAGGCCATGTGTAGGACCAAAGTGTTCAGCATTACAATGTATAAAATCATCAAACTAAAGTAATCCACTGTAATCCCATTTGCCATGTGGAAAATAATATACACAACACTAAACAAGTCAGCACTTTTCTGGCTAATTCTTTTTATTATCTGTTCCCAAAACTTTGTATCCTTTTAACTTGAGACAACCCCCACTGCTGTGATGGAAGGCACTTCTCTCTGGACTCCTTCAGTGTAGTGCAGAGATGACCCAACATTTTCTATAAAGAGCCAGGTAGTAAATATTTTAGGCTTTTCAGTCCATACAGTATCTATTGTAAATACTCAACTCTTTCACTATAGCTCAAAAGCAGCTGTAGACTATATGAAAAAAAAAATGAGTGTAGCTGTATCCAATAAAAAAATCTATGTACAAGAATACTCAGTGAGGCATAACATCAGCAAAAATGGCAGAGTAGGTAACCAAGGGCTTGTCCCTCCACAGAAACACCAAAAAAAAAAAAAAAAAAAAAACCCGAACAAAAAACAAACAAACAAAAACAAGCAAAAACTGTCAGAATAAACTTTGTCAGCACACTGGCGAATATTCAAAGATTACAGCAACAAATTGAATGCTGAATCAAGAAAGAAGCAATTTTAAAATGATGGGAAATCTTTCAGACACTTTTACTTTCATGAATTCCACCCACCTCCCTAGCTCAGGACAGTCTTGAAGATAAAAGCCCATGTCTGTGTGTGGGACTCTGGCCCTAGGTTACGGAGGGAGCAAAGCAGACGTTATTCTTAAGGAATTGATTGTCTGTTTTGACCCATCTGAGACTACCTGGAGGAATGACACAAGATATTTGCTCTTGTTTTACCTAATACAAAATTCTCGGAGCAGAAAAACAACCACATAGAGAACATTCCTTGAAAACAACGCAAAACAGATGAACAACCCAGCATCCCCTGCAGACTACAGTTGAGGCGAACAATGGGCATGTGGAAGCCTGAGAGGAAAAACTGAGAAGAGAGTAAAGAAACTCTAAAGAAGCCAAAGAAGGCAAAGTAGGGAATTGAAAACCACCTACATTTTAGGAAATTTAGAAAGCTACATGCAAGCCCAAAGCAAGACACATTCTCAGAAAAGACATGAGAAAATCCTAAACTTTCACCTCAGGCTAATCCCTAGGCTCAGAGCAGCAGGAAGTGAAAACAGGCATAGTTGTAAATGGCCTGGCCAAGCAGTGAAGTAAGGCTCCAATACAGAGCGAATATGCCAAGATCAGGAGAATTTTTTTCTCTTTTCTTTTTTTTAATCTTTGTTTATCTTTTTGGCTTTAGTTGCTCGAGGAAAAAGATATATGTAAAAACACTAGCTGAACACTAACTAAATCAGAGAATTCATAGTGGACATGTGACAAAGAACATAGACGTTATCAAAAACAGTTTGCAAAATGAACTAAGCAAAGAAACTACCATAATGCACAGAAGGCAATAAAAGCAAACCCTGGGGAGGGGGAAGCATCTAATTTCCAGAGTTACCACATTATAATATTAAAAATGTCCAGTTTGCAACAACAATATGAAAAGACCAAGAGACTATGGACAATCACAGGAGAAATTAACAGAAACTGTCCCCAAGGAAACATAGATGGTGGACTTACTGGACATAGGCTTTAAATCCATGATCTCAAATATACTCAAATACCTAAAGAAAACCATGTACAACAAGCTAAAGGAAACCAGTAGGACAATATACTTACAAATAGAAAATATCAATAAAGAATAGAAATTACAAAGAGATCTAAGTAGCAATTCTGGAGCTAAAGAATTCAATACCCTTAAATTAAAAATTTATTAAAGGATTTCCATAGCAGATTTGAGCTGGCAGAAGGAAAAAAATCAGCAAACTTGAAGATAGGTTAATTGGTTACCCAGTCTGAGTTGCAGAAGGATCAAAGAATGAAGAAAAACAAACAGAACCAAGACATATGTAGGACATCATGAAAAATGCCAACATAGACATACTGGAAGTTCCATGTCTTGAGGAAGAAAAAACAGCAGAAATAATTTTGGGGAAATAATGGGTGAAAACTTCCCAAATTTGATAAAATACATAAATCTACAAATCAAAGAATCTCAATTCACTCCAAGAAGGCTGAACACAATGATACACACTGAAATAGATAATGAAATTGTCAAAGACAAAGAATTTTGAAGGATCAAGAAAGAAGTAATCCATCACCTACAAAGGATCCTCATTAATATTAACAGAATTTCTCAGTGGAATCCACTGGGATCAGAAGGCGATTGCTTAATAAGGGCAGAGTTTCCTTGAAGCATAGTAAAAATGTTTTAAACATGACTAAGGTGGTGGCTACACACTGTAAATTACTAAGTCCCATTAAACTGTACACTTTAAAATGTTACATGTTATGTGAATTTCATCTTACTAAGAAAAATAGTAACACCAACAGGAGCTCAATAATAGTAAGGTAGATTTGGCTTGTAAACATAGTGTGAGGACCCCTGACCCAAATTCTATGCATACATAAATGGAATTATCTATCTTTATCTATAGATAGATGCCCTGATAAGAATGTTTTGGAACTGCATTTTAATTTTTAATTTATTCTTCTTCTGTTTTAGCAATACTATTAAGTTAAATTTTAATGATCAAATATTCAGTATGAATTCTGAAAGATAAAATGTTGATATGGTTTAATGGAACAATGGCTATGACCATTATACTCCCACTTTATATTAATGCTCAAGTTACTATAGGTGCTACTATAGTCCAATTAATGTGGTATTGTGTAAATTACTATGGTTTAATTAATGTGTTTAGAAGTTTCCTTCTGTGAAGGAGCATAAAATATGCTAATATTGGGATAGGTTATAAAAATAATTCTTTACTTGTCTTTAAAACCCTTTGTCTATAATTTCTAAATGCTTATAGCATGTAATCTTTTCTATTTTCTAAGAAGCATATATCAAGTTCTAGAAAATTCAAGTTTCCTAGGAGCTCATCAAATAACAATTCTCTTCTTTTTATCCCTGTTTGGAATGAACAGTTAAATCAGGAGGATACTGTAATAATTCATTTATATATAATAATATTTGAGAAGTAGATTTAGAGGAAATAAAATTTGAACAGTTCTTAAAGATTTTTTTCTAGGTTTTTTGTACAAAGTCAAAAGAAGCACAGATTTAGAGATAACAGAATTTAAATATAAGAACATAGCTCCTCTCTTTCGTTAAACATAAATAGTATTTTAGCTACATAAAATCTTTGAGAACATAAAATTATAGAAACATCTGAACACCTACCCATAACATATATTTATATTTCTCAAAGCAAAAATTATATGGGTGCAAAAAGAAAACCAAATAAATCATACCACGGATGTCATTGCCAACAAATGAATATTTAGGATTTCATACTCCTGCTATTAAAGAAATATATTCTTTAGAAATTTTTATTCAGATTCATAGGTTTTAGTTTTTATTTTGAGTATATCCAGTGAAATAGAAAGTAATTATGCAATGGCTTTATTTAGTATATTCAATCCTCTTGTGAGATTATTTTAACAGTTTAACAAGCAATTTAAAAAATGTGGGTTAATAACATATTTGCATATTTACTTATGTGTTTCAATTCTCTTCATATCTTCACAAATTAGAAACTGATGTATTCATTAGAATTGATTGGTCGTAAGATATATGCTTGGTCATAAGTCAAAGAGATGATATTCTAGCAACTACAAATACCTTATTTTTTGCTGTATTAATTACTATTTATTATTTGTACAATTCTTGCAACATTGGAAGTATGTTCAGTGGTTCTCAGGCTTCTCCCGACCCTCCTGTCCAGGACCCATGTCCTTAACAACTGGATAAATCCTCATTGGATGTTTGGCACTCTAGTACATTCCTGCATGGGACAGTACAGAACTTCATATTAAGATGGACAAATGTACTTGAGCTTCTCAGCCTTGTTCCCTGGCTCTCACGATTATGATATAAAATATAAAAGTGGGGGATTATTTGTTTGTTTGTTTATTGGTACAAACAGATACCAGGGAAAGTGCAGTCTACTTGTTAGAATTTTGATAAATATTTTCAACAAATGACAGCAATTAAATGTTTAACTGCTCAAAGCCCCAGCTACATAGAAAGAACAGAGAGTAAATTTTTGTCAAACTTCATAAACTGCTCACAGTTATTCACTGTATGGTTTCATGTCTTGTTGTGATCACTAAATGAATGTGAAAGTCACGACTATGGAACTACTCTTCAAAATAGCAGTCAAAACAAATGAAGAATCCAGGGATTGGTGCTGTCTCCTGATTGAAAGTTTTATTAATGAGAGGCTACAAAGAAGGTCTCCTTCAGGAGTCAGGAATTGCAACAAATAGAAGATTTGGTGGCAGTAGCTTCAACAGGCTACCTAGCAGGGAAACCCAGGATTTCAATGGTTATTTTGCCTATGGAATCAGTTATCCTATAAACTGCTAACGAGCAGGAGGTATCCAGTGAATGAATAATATATATAAATGTGTTCTTTTAGCTTAATCTTACACCTATGAAAAAAATCTATTGAAAATGAACCAATACAACTCCACTTAACCAGGATAATTACAAGGAAGAAAATAAAAGAGCATGGGTACATTCATTTCAAGAAACACAGCACTAGAGTATGTGTTTGTGTGCGTGCATGCATGCGTGTGTGTGTGTGTGTATGTATTTGTATATTGATTCTATGCTTCATCAATTAATTTAGAATTCAATCTCAAAGGTAAACAACTCCTTTGGAAATTTTCAAAGTAGTAATATTATAGAAATATTTTGTTGGGATAATGTTCAACATAGGTTATTAAAAAGAAAACAAAACAAATTGAAACAAAGAAAACCTTGCATGATTGCCAATTCATTTTCTTTATATTACAGACTTAGTTCTTTATTTTTGCTCTGAAAATATTTTTCCTGAAAAGAAGCATTCAGCTACCTGCATTTTAGACTGTATTTGACAAACCGTGTGGATTTTGGAATTAGAAGAAGTTGTATGTAAAATTTATCACATTCTGCTTTTAGAACCAACAGAAACTATTCCAAGAGAATAAAAATAGGCATTTCAAGGATTGCACGACATATCATGAGGCCAGCTGAAATTGTAGTCCTTCATTTTGAAGGTATTCAATACTTTAGTATACAAAGACATGCTATTCTTGCTCCTGGTTTGTTGTCATAGAAAGATGATGAGTTATTTAAAAATATTTTATGTTAAAATACAAATGCAATTTCTATTTGAAAGAAATATGTTTACGGATGACCAGGGAAGAATTGTGACACCTCTGAAAATATACCAAGATATCACCGCCCCTGACTATCAGACACGCTATTAGTGTTGGCTTTATTTTTAATAGATTTTACAGTTTGTTTTCATTAATGTAACATTAAACTATGAGAGTATACAAATTTATATATTCATGTATTGATTTATTAAATCATTCACTGACTCACTCAAAACTGCTAAATGCCATTATTGTGTAAATTTGGAATTAAATTAGCCTATAGGCTGGTATAATTTCATTGAGACTCTAATGAAGATCGTGCTGCAAAACTCCTCCATTTTCTGAGGCTCTAAATATCACCATATCATCTAAATATCATAATTTAAAGTGTATGCATTTAAGACATGCTACTCAGGAGAAGACCTCAGTAGATAAACTTACAGCGGTAATACCAAAAAATCCATTCCATCCCTTCACCCTAAAAGTGACACAGGAGTGGCACACTCATATAATTATTCAGATAGCTCATAATTTCTTCCGTGCTTGTGTGTATGCATATTAACAATAGAAGTCAGCCCCCTTCTTAGACCACACTTACTCACTAAGCCCTGTACAACAGTATATAAAAGTTTCTCTTAAATAAAGCATACTATGCACTCATGTTTACTACTAATCATATACCTCTTTCCTTCTACACTGAGTTGTCTATATCAATAATCCTAATTTGCAAATCCCTTATGAATAAGGCATGATACACTTCTTTTTTTTGAAAAGTGTATAATCCATTTCCTTTTAAACATAACTTAAGGGTTTTATTTGGTTCATTAAAGATAGATATGTTTTGCTTTCAGGTAGTTTTCATTCTACTAAGTGAAACATATCATTAACATGATAAAAACAAAACAAATAACACAATAATAACAACAACAACTATAATTTGTTATATAAGGGTAAATACTATGGGGATAAAAAAAGGGCAGGAAAACTGAGAATGTATGACAGCTGCAGTCACAGTCAGGAAGGGTTTACTGATAAATTTATATATAAATAAAAACCCGACAAGGGAACCTGGGTAGCTCAGTCAGCTAAGCAGCCAATTCTTGATTTCAGTTCAGGTCATGACCTGAAAACAAGCCCTGCATGAGATCAAGCCTTGCATCAGGCTCTGCACTGACAGCTCAGAGCCTGCTTGGGATTCTTTCTCTCACTTCTCCTGCACACACTCTCCCTCTCTCTCAAAATAAATAAATAAACACTAAAATTAATAATAATAATAGTAATAATGATAATAAAGACCTGACAGGAGAGAATAGTCATATGGGTATCTAGTGGAATAGCATTATAGACAGAGGACTGGCAAGTGCAAAGGCCTTGAGGGTTTGGAGACAGACCATGTCTTGAATGTTAAAGGAGTAGAAATTAGGGAAGTATAGGTGAATCAGAGAGAAAGGGAAGCTATTAGTATTCTCCATCTCTTGATTCTGTTTTCATTTGTGTTGCATTTATTCTCAGGTAGAATTCTGCAAACATTGTCATTAACAGCAACAGAACTACCTTTTATTATATTAATAATCTGAGTGGAAACATAATTTCCTCTTCCAGATATTGCTAGCAAAAGTGAATTTTGCTAGTCTTTTATTGGCTCATCTTGAAACAAGTGCTCATCTTTGAATTAATCACAGAACAAGGATGCTAGTTCTCCAACTGGCTCATTCTCCTTGTGGCCAGAGGGTGAGACTCACCCATCCTGTACTGTGAAATCTACAGTAGAGGTAGGTTAGTCCACAACAAAAAATCAAGTGGCTATTTCTGTTTTATTTATTTTTTAAGTTTATTTATTTATTTTGAAGAGAGAAAAAGAAAGAGAGAGAGCATGAGCAGGGAGGGGGTGGAGAGAGAGAAGCCCAAGCAGGCTTCATGCTGTTAGCAGGGAGCTCAAACCCACAAAAACCTTAAGATCATGGCATGAGCAAAAATGAAGAGTTGGACACTTAACCAACTGAGCCACCCTGGCACCCTTCAAGTGGTTATTTCTTAAAGTAAAAGGAAAGGAAACTAGTCAGGACCAACAACAAATGTAGACTTCACACTACTACTGTTCTAAATATTCTCTTGACAGCATATTCAAATGAGACAGTTGAACAATAAGCCATTGAATGTACTTTTTAATCTTCATTTTGAAAATAAAAAAGATAATAAACAAAGAACTGGCTAAGAAAAATACATGACTAAATTAATACCTAGTTATACATATATGTATTTGTCTACAGGTCCAAGTGACAAAATCAAACACAATTTATTCATTGAGTTAATGAGTTTAGTTGTATTGAAAAAAAGAGAGCTTATATATAAAAGATGTATGACATGGTTTGTGAGCTTTAATTTATGCAGCTGTGGGATCTTGGTTATGAATATCTCCTAAAATATATTACATTTGGATTTTAATCTCCTTAAAATATTGTAGCACAGGAATTGAATACACAAAGAGTACCAATGAGATACGAAGCACTACAGAACTGAACAAAGTATGTTAAATCTAAAGAAGGGCTAGAATTGTGGAGAAGTTTTATCAGGGTCCCATTTACTGTCTGGATTCCAGTTTTATTAGAGCTGCCTAAAATATTTCAGATGTTCCAGATTTTTAAGTGTCAGATTAATATTTGCAAATTGCAACACTCTTGCAATGCTTATTAACCCCTAAAGGAATTAAATTATAATAACTGTGGTAATATATAATGTATCCCTCATACCTAAAGCAACAACTGGCTTCCTCTTTTTATATTTATCAAGATATCCTTTCTCTTTAGAAATGTCTTAGCAGGTAAGAGTTCATAACTGCATCTCTGCAAATAATTAACACAGCATAACAGGGGAATATACAAACTCAGGCAAATTGTTCTCATTTCCTTCCATCATTCCTTTGTGAATGTCTATTTAAAGGCCGTAATGCAGGTACTGCCTCATTCAGAAATTAGTTGTGCTCCAAAGATTGAGTATACATAAATTTGCATAATAGGCATTTTATCATCTAGAAATGATTTATTACAGGTGACCAGCTTTGCAGATTAGCCAATAATCATATTAATGTAAATTTGTTGAATACCTAATTTCTGCCAGACACTCTTCTGGGTACCAGAGATATAGCAATAAATTAACCAGACAGATACTTCTGACCTCTTAGAGCTTCTATTCTACCAGAGTGAGATAGATAGTAAATAAATAAAACAATATATCAGATGGGGAAAAAAAGTAAAGAAGAAAAGAATTTGTGGAAACACAGTATTTTATATGAAGAAACTAAGAAACAGAGGAATAAAATATACACTTTTAAAGACCAGGCTTTAAATACATATACATAGTATATGGACTAATAAGGTCACTGTGGATATGAAGTAATTTGTCCTTGCTGGTAGGGTTACTTCAAAACATTAAATGTTATTCTTTTGAGTAGTTAAAGTCTGTGACCTCCTTAGAGGGGTTCTATTTTAAGAATACTTTCTATGTCTGTGTGTTTTATAATATGTCTTATAAAGTATATAGTGTTTGTTATGTTTTTAATCAATGTGTTCACTCTTATCCAAAAAGATGAGTTTATTTAAAGTTATCACCTACTAATACATTAGGACTCTTTTCATGTTCTGTGATTCATTAACTGTGATTTTTCTCTATGTACTTTTTTTCCCTTTATTTATTTTCTATTTTTAAAAATTGAGTGTTTTGGAGAGCTTGGGTGCCTCAGTTGGTTGAGCATCTCACTTTTGATTTTGGCTCAGGTAATGATTCCAGGGTCGTGGGACTGAGCCCCACATTGGGCTTCACACTGACTGTGAACCCTACTTAAGATTCTCTCCCTCCCTCTGTCCCTCTCCCTAGCTCGTACTCTCTCTCAAACAAAGAAACAAACAAAGACACAAATAAATAAATAATTAAAAATTGAGTGCTTTTTAAAAATTTCTTTTTTTTTCTACCTCTGGATGTAAAGTATATACTTTATTTCTCTTCTTTCAAAGTTAGCTTTGAAAATCTAGTAAGTATAATTAAAAGTTTATTCATTTTCTCCTCTAGTACAATCAAAGGAATCTGAAACACTTTATCTCTGATCCATACTCTATCTTGCACGATTTCTGTCTGGTGTTTTCTACTCTACCTTGGTTTTTCCCCTGTCAACAAAATACACGTTATTACAATATTTATATCATTAGGGGTTTTTTTTTAGATTTATCTATAAATTTAGCAGTGTCTCTGCCCACCATACCTCCTTATAGTTCAGTTTCTCCTACGATTTCTTGTTTGTTTGTTTCTTCAAAGAATCTCTTTTCAAATTTGTTTGAAAGACTAAGTGGTAAAATCCAAAGTTCATTTTTGTTTGAAAATATCTTTATTTTGAAATCTTTTTGTATGATGGATCAGCTTTTTCACCATTGTGGTCTAACAGTTATTTTCTCTTAGTATATTTGGAAGATAGCATTATACTCTCTTCTAGCTTCCTGAAAAATCACTCAACAATCACATGGGCTTTTTGGCAGATAGTCTTTCTTTTTTTCCCCTAAAGCTCTGGGATCTTATATTTGTCTTTGCCATTATTCTTAACTGTGATATGCCTACATATGGATTTATTTATCCTGCTTAAGTTGTATGTATTTCCTAAATGAGAGGATTCATTTCACTTTTTTAATTGTGGGAAATTCTCAGAAATAACTTCCAAAAATATTACATCTCTCTAATTTTTTCTATTAACCCCTAGATTTATGAATGGAGTTCTACTTTATCATATATCTCTTCTTAATTGTTCTGTCATATTTTCTCTGATTCCCTGTGAGCTGCATCCCTGATAATGTTTTAATACCCATCTTACAGTTCAGCAATTCTTTCAGGAGATCTGACCTGCTCTTTTAATCATATATTATGCTTCCTGATTCCAGTGAGTATAACTTCCATTTGTAGAATTTCTATTTTTTCTGTTTGTTTTTTTCTAATCTGTTCTCATTTTACATAGCATTTTGCTTTTATTAAGTTTTTGTATCTTTTTATGTCTTTAGTTATTTAAAAACATTTTATATTATATTTTATTTACTGCTTCTGATAAAGCATTATGTATTTTTCAAATGTTTTATTGTGAGCTCACATTTGGAGGCACTTCATCTGGGAATGTTCTTCACTCTTCATTGGTGATAGTTCTAGAGGAGAGTTGTGTTTGTTACTGCAATACTACTACTCCGATATGGCCATTTACTAGTGTGAAGTTTCCTGTATCTTCCAGAGAGTAAATTAAAACACAAATTCCAGGTATGAGGAGACAAGTGACTTTAGATTTCCCAGGGAGATATTATTTTCTGACGGACAGTCTGATTGACAGTCTTGCTGAGATAGTCAAATTTCCTGTGTCTTTCTACTATTAGGTGGCTATTTCTAATACATATCTTCACAAAAGTTCCTGAGTCCTGTCATCATACATGGTTATTGGTTCCATTTCATACCTTGTTCAGTTCCATGGATTTATCTCTTGACACCTTTGTAACCACTATAACCAAGCATTTTCTTTGTCAAGATGGTGGGATGCTAAATGAATATTCCATTATATACCACCTTTTCTTTAGCCATTCATTCATCTGCTGATGGAGTTGAATATGATTATTGTCTTGATTGTGGTGCTGGCATATTTCCAAACTCATCAAATTGTACACATTAAATATGTGTAATTCTTTGTATATCAAGTACCTCAATAAAGTTGTTTAAAAAAAAAAAGGAAAAAAAGATGGTGAAATGCTCCCAGGGAAGGTATAGCATCCCCATCAGCTTATCTCTGAATACATTTTTGTTTCTTCTTACTTTTATTTATTCTGAATTCCTTTTTTTTTAAAGCCTAAGCATGCAATTAAAAAGATATTTGTTATGTTTCAGGAACCAACTCTAGGTATTTGCAACAGAACATATTTCAGGATTTTAAAAATTCTTCCACATTGCTGTAATGACAATACACATTGTCACATAAAATGATCTTTTATGACATGTTAGGGATCAAGTGGATGTTAGGAAATATCTAGGATACCATGACTGAAAGTTAATCTTCCAAATCTCAATTCAAATATAATCAATCAACTTAAAAAATATTCTATAAACCCCATACATATTGGTCCCGATGATAAAATGGAGAGAGGAAAGATAGTCATGGCCTTTGTCCTCTTTGGTACCTTAGTATATTAACTGAATAATCATGTAATCACATATATAACTAGAACTGTTATAAATGGTATGATAGTAAGGAATTTCCTGTAACAGTGGAGGTTATAAGCAGAAACTAATAGGGAACTAATATTTAGTTTTGTTTTTCAGTTTAACACGTCTATAAAATAGGAGCTGATGTTGCTACCTATTACTATTTTGATGTTAGTATCACCCAGTATTTCAAAGATTAAATGGGTTACTACATGGAGAGTACTTGGAATGGTGTCATGTATAAATACTGAGCTAGTACTATTATTATTATTATTATTATTGATTATTATTATTATTTAACTGTCTAGTAACTCAGGGAAGGCTTCATTGACTAAAGCGAGCCCTGAGAAACAAGTATGAGTTAACTAGGTAAATGTAAGTTATTACTATTTTGTAACAACTATGTATTTCCCCTTGGTCCCCAGTCAAAACACATCTTCATGGCTTGCAAAGTAGTTGTTTTTTGTGTGATTCTCTGGGTTAAGAATCATGATTGTAGAGTTTGCTCTACATGATATTTTTTGGAGACAATCAATGTCTCCAGTAAATAGGCTACATTTGTTTGGAATCTAGACTCACAAGTCAATTGCATCAGTACCCCTTCATGTAACCTCTTTCTCATTCTCAAATTGATGTCTTGCAATTCAATAGCTTAGTCCAAGCTCCTTTGCACCATGATGGCTATCCTCCCCAGAGAATGTCCTAAGAGGACCAACACTAATATACAAGAACTTATTAAGCCTTAGCTTGCTACTGTCTATTTGGTCAAAGTAAGTTAGTTGACTAATCCAGAATCAGTGTGGGAAAGGCTGCAAAAGGATGTCAATTCCAGCTGCCTGGTTTGTGGGTGACCGCCACGTAAGCATCTACCACAGTGAAGAAAGTAAAAGGTTACATGCACTTAGAAGTGCATGCATAAAGGATCAGACAGAGTAAAAATCAAAATACATGAAAGAAGGCCAACATGGTGATAGGTGGAATTTAGTGAGCATGTGGGTTATGGAATGGTGCAATAACATAAGGTAGGACCCACACTCTGCAAAACTTGTTAAGCACATTAAGGAACTTTGTCTTTATGCTCCAAGCAATGGGAAATCATTGATGCACGTTAAAAAGGGAATGATAAAATTTTCAATAAAAAAATACCACTTTTTCTGTGATTTATAATATATATTTGAAGAAAGTAGAAAAAAATTGGTTTATAGGATATTTCATCATTTCACTCAAGAGATGTCGTTAATTACCTTGGTATAGATACAGAGAAATAGATAAATTCAAGATAAGCTTTGAAATTAATATTAGAAGGCATGGTAAGAAAAATGAAGATCATACTAACCATGCCTAGGCTCTCATGTCCAATGATTAGATGGATAATACTACTCTTCAGTGAGACAGAAAATATTGAGAATGGGCCAGTTTTTGGTTATAAATATATGAGTTTGCTTTTGGGTATGTTAAGTTTCTGGGGCCAATAAGTCATTTTTGTGGAGATGTTAAATAGAAATTTTCAAATAAGAGTATAGATCTCAAAAGAGAAGACTGGGTGGCTCAGTGGTTTGAGAGTCTGACCGGCTCAGGTCATGATCTATGATTCATGAGTTCCGTGAGTTCGAGCCCCACATCAGGCTTGCTGCCCTAAAGCTGCTTTCAGCACAGAACCTGCTTTGCATCCTGTTCCCCTCTCTCTGCCCCTCCCCCACTTGTGCACTCATGCTCTCTCTCTTTCAAAAACAGGCCAAACATTAAAAAAAAAAAAAAAAAAGACTGGATAAGGAGTAGAATTGTGTTATCCCTTCATATATTAATATGTCCTTAAAGTGGACATAGATAAAATTTATTTCGAGGAGTACTTAGAGATCAAATTTCCATGGACTGAGTCCTGCCTGAAGCATTCCAACATTTAATTGCCAGGTTAATAGGTTCAAAACAGTCAGAGAAGAAGGGTCTTGAGAGATAGGAGAAAATCTAGGAGTTTTATGTTATAGAAGCAGGGAAAAGAAAGTTTCATCATTCTTGGTAAGAAACCATATTATCAAAAAGCAAGCAAGGTGCAGATAGGAAAAATATCCATTTATTTCAATGCCATGAAAGTCATTGGTGACTTAAACATAGCTGTTCTGGTGATAGCCTTGTTGGAGAGGATTGAGATTGGAGAAGTAAAAGATTGCTCCTTATCCCTTAAACTCCTTTGAGATGTTTTTCTGTGGGTGAAAATAAACAAAGCAGTATCTGAAGAAAGTATGGATTTAAATGAGGATTTGGTTTTATTTTTTATGAGAAGTAAATGAGAACATTTAAAAGCTAATTGTGTTGAGAGAGTGTGTATAATTATATGAAAGATCATATAAATTTCCTCAAAAAAATTGAGAAGAATCTGGAACACTCTGAGTGCCAAATAAACTTTATTTATCAACATGGCCACCATTGTTGTAAAAAAGAGAGAAAAAACATGGGTGGAAGCTTACTTTAATGAAGTGAAAAATGAGGACTGATGTAGATGTAGATACTATTCAGATGAAAAGTTCCAACCAGAAGGCTTCCATTTTCTTGTAAATGAAGATGCAAGTTCATTGACTAATAAATAATTCAGAGCAGAAGATGTAAGTATTTAGGAAAACATGAGAACATTGCTATTATGCATCCATTCACTAAACATTCATTGGGCACCTGCCATATGCCAAACATTAATCACTGGAGATATCACAATGTGTAAAACCAGGTCTCTGGTAAAGTTTGATAAACACTCATCAGATCAAATTAATTCTAGTTGTGATATGTGCTCCCCGGGAAGGAGCACGCACTGTTATGAGATCATATGACCAAAGACCTAACACAATAAGGGATATTGGTAAAGGTTTCCTAAGTGTGTAACATTTAGATTGAGATAAAAATAGGAGTTAGCAACATGAAAGTGTTATTCAATATCAATCTGTTTTCACTATAACAAATACATTTAAAACACCTGATATGTGCCAGACACAATGATGGGCTTTGGATACAGTGAGGAGAGCAAAACATATCACATTATACCCACCTGTCATGGAATGTTTTTCTATTGCAACGTAGGAAGATGTGGGTCTTGCATTTCCTCTCCTCAGAATGTGTCTCTCCTAACTACCCAAACAGCTAATTTTCTCACTTCTTTCAGGTTTTAACCTAAGTGACACTTCTTTTTTCTTTTTAGTAAGACTTTTCTAAATACTCTGTTACCTTTATCCTCCACCTTCCCTGTATTTACCCACATTTAACATTCAGTGTATTTTGTGTGTTTGTCTTGTATACTGTCTCTTATTTTAGAATGAAAGGCTCAGGAGGTGGGATTTTTTTTTCTATTTTCTTCACAGCTATATCCCTAAATTTCTCAACAGTGGTGGACATAGAGTTGGTACTCAATAAATATTGATTGGATAAATAATTACAAATACAATGGGCATTATGAAGGAAATTCTAGCAGTAAATGGTAGATACAATACAAAAATATCTTTACATGTAATCTTCATTTTAAATATTCCTGCCATGATACTATATTAGAATATATATATCTAATACTCATAAAGATATCTACTGTAGTGAAACTTTGCCTTATCCTTCTCTGCCCTTCTTCCCCTCATTTTATGGGCAGTTTAAATGTAAAGGCGGCAGTTTAATTAACAGAAAAAATACATAATGAGCATTACATCCACAGAATATATGTCAAGGCTTAGTCGTAGATTCCTATTATCATTCTATCTGTGCATCTTCATAAACACACAGCCAATGAAAAGAAAAAGAACAGATAGATTGCTTATTCTAGGAGCCCTTCATATTGATCCCTAGTGAATTATCACCTGTAAACCCTTATAAATTACAGCATATTGCCCAAACACTGGTTTCTTAGCAGAAAAACATCTGAATTTTCCATGGTGGAATCTCCCTGCTTTGCTCTATAGAGACTATACATGATGTGCCCTGCAAACTTTAACTCTGTGCTTCTTCTAGGGAATGCTAGACCCCAATTTCCAATATGTGTGGGAGGAAAGTTGTACTCCCATACCATCAAGCTGAGTGTCTGACAGTTCAACTCAATTATGATGCTGTCTACCTATGGATAGCCTCAGAGACAACAATTTAACGGCTCAGTCCTACAAGACTACCTCCACCCCATTTCAGATGCCAGCAACAAGTCCAAGTTGTCACCTGTCTGTGCTTCAGATTGACTAGCTGTAAATCAGAGGTTCCCATGATCTTCTCCTTGAGTTTGGTTAATTTGCCAGAGTAGCTCACAGAACTCAGAAAACTCATTTACTCAATAGATTACTGGTTTCTTATAAAAGGCTATAACTCAAGAACAGCCAGATGGAAGAAATTAATCAGGCAAGATGTGGGGAAAAAGATGTCCAACTTCCATGTTCTCTCCAAGTGTGCCCATTCTCCCCAAATCCCCATGTGTTCACCAACCCAGAAACTCTCTAAGCTCCATCATGTTGGGTTATAATGGAAGCTTCATTACATAGATATGGTTGATTGAACCACTGACCATTGGAAATAAATTGCAATCTTCTGCCCCTTACCCTCTGCAGAAGTTAGGGGGTAGGACTGAAGGTTCAAACTCTAATAACACAGCTGGCTTCACTGGCAACCAGCCCCCATACTTAGGTGGGGTTCAGAAGTCATTCCATTAACATAACCAATACATATCCAATACATATAAAAGTTACATGTATATAACAGTTTATATATATATATATATTCTTATTAATCACATTATTGTAGCTTCTTTTGCCTACTTCATGGAGTTTATTTAGTTTTTAATTAAAATAATAAAGCTAAAAATAGGTTTAAAAAAACTCATTTTCACTAGGTCCATTATTCCCCCAAACATTTCAGTTACTCTATGGTTTAGGTGAAATACTCATATTATTTGCACCTCCTCAGCTCACCCTTCATAAGGGTGAAATGATCCAATAACCATTTTGCTGGGGTTTTTTTCTCTATGTAAGATTTATGTCCAATTATATGTGTTTCAAGTGTATTTTCATCAGTGTATATGGATCATATTATCTTATTCAAACCCCATTGGAAGATAACAAAATACTGTTATGCAGTTTATAAGAGAAAATGTTTGTTATGCTTCTTTTTATTAGCCCGTGACAGTAAGTTGATTCCTGATCCTTTTCTTCTGACCTTGGTCTCCAGGAATCCCAGAGATAAATTTCACTCAAATGTCCAAAACAGATCTCTTTGCTTTGGAACCAGTATACTAACAAAGACAGAGTTAGGGATAGAGAGGAACAACAGCTTTATTGCTTTGCGGGACAAAGGAGACTGCCACAGGCTATGGCCTTCAAAAACTGCAAACCCTCCAGAGGAAGGAGCTAGGGGAGTTTATAGGGAAAGACAGGATCAAGCCAGCCTCCGCCAGAATCACGGCTGAGCCTATGCTGCCAACCTCCTTAGTTATTTTCTTGGCGGTTCTGGTTCCTGAAACTAAAAACCAAGAAGGGAGCAGGGGAGGTTTGCAGAGAGAGGGAAAACGTTATTTAGTTTAAAATCCAGCCTCGCCGAAGCTTTAATGGAGACGTTTTGATTTTTGTTCAACTACGCTTTTAAGCAGTTTCAAAATACAGTAATATTGCCACATTGGCTGTAACTCAGAAATGTTCTCCTGCGTGGTGTTCAAATCCCTTCTTTATCTTTCTTCACAGGAATGTCTTGCCAATTCACATGTGTTCTACTCAGCATTTTCCATGTATGATGTCATTTAATCCTCAAAAGCAGCATATAAGAAAGTCTCTTTTATTAACAAGAACATTTATGTATAAATATTAATAAGTATACATATAAGCAAAACTACATGTACATATATATGTACATGTGAGTACCTAGACATATTTGAGGGGTTTTATACACACACACACACACACACTCCCAATATTGCCAATGATGTCTTAAAAGTGTTGGGAGATGTAAATAAAAAATGAATTCATAGAGAATAATTACTTTTCAATTTTGCATGGACTGACCCATGAGTTTGATAACGCATTACTGTCCACCTTCTATTAAGCTATTGTTCGTGATGCCAATGTTTAAAAATGTCTCCTTTAAAAAGTGACTTAAAATGTGTCCCCATTTTCATATCTAGATGCTTCCGTGTTAACCCAGTAAATTCAAGTGGACTTTCCATTCTCCATCCAAGGCAATCCAAGCGTTTTCATTCATAATATCTTTTGTGCAATTACACACCACTTCATTTCAAAATATTTACAGCATTAGCAATTTTATCCTTTCCCTTTCTCTCTCTCTCTTTTGTTCTCTTCCTGTATTCGTATTATTAAAATGCAGTCATCCACTATCAGACTCATTCTACCATCCTGAATATACAAGCTTCAATCATTCTGGCATTTTCGTTTATTCAAATTACATACCCAAGTGTAATTGATTCCCAGTCCCCTTCATTTACTCGGAGCTAGAGATTTCTTTAAAATACAGATTTTATGATACATTTCCACCTCCTTGTTACAGTTCTTAATACACCAAAGCCCGGAGATACAATTAAATAATTTGGACAGACTTGAATAGGTCCCACGTGTAAGTCTTACTTGGAGTTCTGTGAAGCATTTTAAGTCAGGAGATTTCCTAAATGCATCTCTCTGCTTTAATTTCAATGGTATTACTAAGAAAGGAAGAGGAAGAATTAATTACTTGTGTTTGCTGTTTCTTTTATATTTAATAATATTCTGTAGAGAGGGAAATGGTAGTGATTATTAGCATTCCTATTAGATGCCTTTAACAGTAATGTGTAAAAAAATAAAAGTCAAGATTGTGACTTTTTTTAGATAATAGATAATTTAGTGTTTCAGAGGAAGAGGAAATGGGATGAGGTGAGATGGTTTTGAGAGAAGTGTTATAGTAAACTAAGGCCTGGACCAAGAGTTTCTTTTAATTCATCATGCTTCCATTTCAAAATCCAAGCAATATGCCTTCCCCCCCCTAATATATTTCTCATTGGTCTCTTTTGGTAACAATTCTGCTTTGGATTTCTTTTTCTTTTTTAAAAATTTTTAATGCTTTTTTTTTTTTTTTTAATTTATTTCTGAGAAAGAGAGACACAGAATCTGAAGCAGGCTCCAGGCTCTGAGCTAGCTGTCAGCACAGAGCCTGACGCAGGGCTCGAACCCATGAACCATGAGATCATGACCTGAGCCAAAGTCAGACACGCAACTGAGCCACACAGGTTCCCCTGGTTTGGATTTCTAATTTGAGTATCCTTCAAATGCCTATCTTTTGTTAGCCATCCCTTCTTTTTGCACATTCGTCTACTCATGCATTTTCTTAGATTATCTACAAAGTACCTGTTATAATACATCAAAATGCTATATAACCCTTAGATGTGATCTGTATCTGAGATAGATCCATTCAGATAGGTTGTTGACTCATTACAGAAGAGGTACAGAAAAATAAAAAGAGAGAAAACTATCATTTGAACATTATTATCTATGTTCCAGGTTCTGAAATAGGTATTTTATATATGTTACCTTATTAATTCCTGGAAAACTCTGTATCTGCCTTTATTCTTTTCATAAAAAAAATTTTTTTTGAGCTTATGGGTGATTCAGTCAGTTAAGCGTTTGACTCAGCTCAGGTCATAATCTTGTGGTCTGTGGGTCTGAGCCCCACATCAGGCTCTGTGCTGACAGCTCAGAGCCTGGAACCTGCTTTGGATTCTGTGTCTCCCTCTCTCTGCTCCACTCACACTCTGTCTCTCTCAAAACTAAACATTAATTTTTTTTAAAAAAAATACTGAGGTTATAAGATGAAAAGAGATCTAGGGATTAGATGAACAATAATATGGATGTACTCAACATTACTGACCTGTACACTCAAACATTTTTAAGATGGTAAATTTTATGTTATGTATATTTTACCACATTTAGAAATTTAAAAAATAAATATTGAGGCACCTGGGTGTCTTAATCAGTTAAGTATCCGACTCTTGGTTTCAGCCAAGGTTGTGACCCCACAATTCATGGGTTCAAGCCCTATGTTGGGCTCCACACTGGCAGCATCGAGTCTGCTTGGGATTCTCTATCTCTCTCCCTCTCTCAAAACAAATAATAATAAAATAAAACATTTAAAACAAAACAAAGATTTAAATAAATAAATAAATACTAAGTGAACTATTTAAGTATTTGGCTTAATGTCACCACAAGTAAGTGAAAAATCTTAGATTAAAATTCAGTTTAATTAAGGTTCTTTTTGCACTGTACTTTATTAGTGAATAAGATTATTCTCAAAACAGAGACATCAGCAACTTGCTTTAGAGGTTCACATAAATAATGAATAATGTGTTCATAACACGTCCACCACTAGACTCACCTCCTTATATTGATATGATCTCTGGGGGAGTCTCCTTTACTGCACTGTATGTTTCTCGAGGGAAAGCACCTTGTCTTGTGCATCTTGCTATTTCACACCCTGACATTGTACCTGCAATACCACATACACTTAACAATCCAATGTGAGCAAGATCCTGAAGGACCTGATGCTAGAAATTGACCTTGAAAGATGCACAGAACTTCATGAGGTGAAGGTGGGGGAATAAAAGGCAGAAATCCAGTGGAAGGGAAGTCTTTGAGAAACAAAGCTGTGGATAAAAGAAAACATGGAGCATGTTAAGAGTACAAATCTGTTTCATTTCTTCAAGGGGACAGTGGAACAGGATTAGAATGAGGACTATGGCCTGCATTATTCCAAAAACAAGATCTTTTGTTTTAATTTAATTTTTTAATTTTAATTTTTAAATTTTTAGTTTAAAGACAGAGAGAGAGAATGTGAGTGGGGAAAAGGGACAGAGGGAGAGAAAAGAGAATCCCAAGCAGGTTCCATTCTTAATGCAGAGCCTGATGTGGGGCTCGATCCCATGACCTTGTGATCATGATCTGAGCATAAATCAAGAGCCAGAAGCTCAACCGACTGAGCCACCTAGGTACCCCCCAAACAGTACCTTTTATTAACTGGACTTATCTGTTATTCAGCATTTATCTACATCTTCAGAATGGTGATGACCACTGTTTATTATGTGGATTCTGTATGATCCCAAAGTGTCTTCTGAATCATTAAATAAACATTACATTATTTCTATTATCTAGATGAAACTTATATTCTATCTTATTCTAATTCTTTAAAAAATCGTATTCCACACATAATGCCAATGGTAGACATATTAGTCAGAATACTTGCTCATTCAGAGCACTTCGTTCCTCAAAGCTGCTGAATATTAAACCTTTCATTGTGCTCTTTCCATGACAGTCTCTGGGATACTGAACTTGGGCAACTAATTTAGTCCTCTTCCAACTCTGGGCAATATTATCATGAATACCTTTCTCTTTCTGGTAAAATTTGTTTCCCAGATTCAGACTGGTATGTAAATCTGATATGTATTCCTCTACATCATGTTCATGGCCATAATATATGTCATAAATATTAATTATGTATGGATTGTAGAGGTGGCCATATCTTTAATATTTTACTACAGTGTTTTTAGTTGACAGGCAAAAGTTTAAAACTTTTAAAAAGACATTGTAATCTATTATTAACATGGACATCAGCCACCATTCTCAATATGCATTTCTTTTTGTCCATATTTCAAAGAGTATGATATATTCCAGCTGTTGTCATTTCTGAGCCTCAAGGGCTTAGAAACTATTGTTCCACTTTTTTTACCCGAATATATCTAACATTTTGTCTTTTATCAGTTATTTTCATATAACTATAGATATCAAAACATTTTTAAAATGGTCAGAATGATGAGGTTTTGACTTTAATCAATGAAAGAAAGTTAATCTCCACTGGACATAAGAAGCTTATCAGGAAGTTTGAAACTTCACACAGAATTGTAATGAAATCTTGAAGGAGCTATAATCACCTAGTGAAAACTAAGGAGGTTAAAGGAAACTAATATGAAAACATTACAAAGGCATTGGTCAATATGTTTTAGTTATAGTCTGGCAAGTATTTGCTACTCAATGAATAGCCTTGGATAGCCCAGCCCTCCTTCAGTTACATAGGGCCAGACAACTGGTCCTGACCAATGAATTATGAGCAGAAAAGACATGTATCATTTTATGGGCTGAGGTACAGAAAAGCAGAGTCAATTCCCTACACTCTGTGTTCTGCTGAGAATCCCAAAGAAGCTAATGTTTCAGATGGTGCCCCAGTTGTGACATGGCAGAGCTTGGCCAAGTGACTTTGGGTGGCAGAGTCCTGTACCAACCTGTCTGGACATGGAGTAGCATGGAGCAAGACACATAATGCAATTTTAATGGTTTAGCCACAGAATCTTTCTGAGTTTTTACCTCTGCATAGCCTAATCTAACCTAATAAGAAAAAAATCGGTACAGGAAGTGGGGGGCTGAAATAAAATCTAAAATATACAACACGGGACTGGTGAAAAATTAATTAACACTGGAGACTGAAAAGATAATGATTCATGTGGTGCCATGGTGACATACTTGGTAAAGCTTTTGTCTGTAGTTGATTAGAAAGCAGATCTTGTTCCTCCTTATTCAACAACATTCACTGCAGAAGAAGTCAAAAAGGAAACAATGTGGCTCGGTTGCTATTGCAAATATTTAGCAAACTATTATATATTATATATATACGCCGGGGGAGGACTGGCCAGGGTCAGACAGAAGTGAAAAGTCATAGAGGCCCCTGGGTGGTTCAGTCTGTTAAGCATCTCACTTTGGTTCAGGTCATGATCTCATGGTTTGGGAGTTTGAACCCTGCATTGGGCTTGCTGCTGTCAGAACAAAGCTTGCTTCAGATCCTCTGTCCCCCCTCTCTCTGCCCCTCCCCTGCTCACTTGCTTGTGTTCTCTCTCTCTCACTCACTCAAAAATATATAAATAAATAAATAAACAAACAAACAAACAAACATTAAAAAAAAGAAGTGAAAACTCATAGACATTCTGCAAATTCAGGAGACTGAAATAATGGAGAAATCAATTGTTTTGAGGCTTCAAATTATTTTTTAAAAAATCTGATGAACAAGCCTTGTTTCAGGTACAAGATCAGATTCAGAGTATAGCTTTCCCATCTAAATCTAATAACCTCAACGTGGCCACCCATTGCATTGAGAAACGCTTGAGAGTGGGAAAGCAAACCTGTATAGCAAATCTTTGAACTTCATCTTAAAAAGAACATGGTATGCGATGATTGCTACACAGGACTAACTGAATAAAGCAAACTAGAAGGTCACTAAGTTTTGAAAAGAGTGAATTGATATCTAAATAAAGCCATTCTCAGGAAGGATAGAAGTGACAATGAATAGATTTGAAAGGTTTCTGTCCATGAAACACTTTAACACATGTTAGCACTAGCTAGACATTTTTGTCCTCAAGTCCTATCCTCCTAATTGCCACATTCAGTGACAACGAAAGGGACACTTCAAATGCCTAATAGCAGGCTATTGATCTAATGCTCATGTGAGTGTGGCTATTAAAGGTCAAGAGCCTCATGGAGGGAGGGTTCCATCTAATTAGTCAGGAGATATGTCATCAATTCGTTACTTGTTGTTTAAATTTCAAGCATGCTTTTTTTTTTTTTTTGAAGACTAAGTACAGTGGAATAGAAAGTGAGTGGAAATATGCTTATTGCTCATGTTCTTTATGTCAAATACATAGCCATTCAATAACCCTCATGATTGAAGCCACTGAAGATTAAATTCAATCGTTCTTAGCTCATCTTTGCAAACTATCAGGGAGATAGGTTAAGACTGGAGTAACAGGTAGAGCCAAATCCCTCATGGGATGGCAAGCAGGAAGCAATGTTCGAGCTTAGGCTGAGCTTGATTTATCCACTTATCTTCATTTTCTCCTTACGTAATTATGCAAAGTGAGCCAAAGGCTGCAAAGGTGTTGAAAAACTGCAGTTTACAGGGTTTTTCTAAGTCTTTGCCTTTTTAGAAACTGATATTATCTTTGATGGCTTAAGATGTTAGGGAAAGGTGACAGCGTTTTGATTAATCTCTGCATTTTTCCAAAGAGATAGGATTTTTTTCTTCCTCTCTCCCCTTCAAAGAAGGATGGCTGAGTACGTTGTTCTTTGCTAGTACACCTCATATCATGAAGCTACTAGTGTCCCAAAGATTGCAATTACACATAATCACATATTTTTATGGCATTCAAAATAGCACTGACTTGATAAATGTTCCCAACCAACACTGTTGTTTGCACCCTTCGACACTACTTCCGGACTCTCAACACTGGCATGTGTCTTAAGAACCCAGTTAAACAGTAAGACCATCAACCTCTCTATCTCACTGTAATAGAAACAAAGCCCAGACCTGGAGTTCCTTCCCTAACTAAGTGAACTCTACAGTTTCCCACCGGAAACAAGGGAAGCCCGGGACTAACACCAGTGCATTAACGATGTTCTCCCGTGTCCCTGACGTGACAGTGAGAGGAAAGATACCTGTGAAGGGGAATGAAAAAGCATTCCATTCTATGAGAGCCTTTGCACTTGAATATCCAGAAATCCGTTTGTCCCCAGATTGTTGGAAGTGGGATGTATCAACTACTGTGATATGATCTGGCAAATTATCTTTTCATTCAGCTGCAGAACTCCTAATTTGATTTTGACAGCGGTATAGGAATAACATGTGATAATTATATGATATATGATAATATGTGAAAATTATAATTCCTATATATTATATAGGAATATATATTGTATTACAGTAATAATAATTCCTATAATTATTAAATATATATGAATTAGGAATTTATATTATAGGAATAATAAATATAATTAAATAATTTTTGATATTTGTTGAATTTTCCTTTTATGTTAATAACAGAGAGATCAGTAAGTCCATTTACTTTTTTTTTAATTAATGCTTATTTAATTTTGAGAGGGAGAGAGAGCATGAGAAGGGGGACGAGCAGAGAGAGAGGGAGACACAGAATCCGAAGCAGGCTCCAGGCTCCTAGCTGTCAGTACAGAGCCCAACATGAGGCTTGAACCCATGAACCATGAGATCATGATCTGTGCTGAAGATCAGCTTGACCGACTGAGCCACTTAGGAGCCCCAGCAAGTCCATTTTCAAGATTAGGAGACTGAGGTTCAGAGAGATTAAGTCATATTTTCAAGGTTACCTGGACATAGTGGCAGAGTTGAGAATTAATCCAACTTCTATTTGACTTAGTGTCTACTTTTATCTGTTAAAATGTGGAGGCTTGGGACACTTGGGTGGCTCAGTTGATTATGTTATGCCTGATTCACGAGTCCCCAGAGGCCACCAAGGAGCCGACACCAATGCAAGCACAAAAGGGTCTTTATTACAAGCTTGAGCAGGGACTCCAATGCACCCTGATGCAGTGGTGATGATAGGGAGCCCCGAACTCGTGATCACAGGGTTTTTTATTGAGATTACAGTGAAATTTGGGGCTTCCAGCTTGGCAGCCTCCTAATAGGTACAAGCTGTCTTGTCAGAACCCGATTGGTTCGGCCCATCTGGCCTGACCGCAAGCTGCCAACCGGAACGTCTTGGGACATAGGCACCTTTATTAAACTGATTGGCTGTTGCTGTTGCTAGGGAAGTAACTAAGGGCAGGCTGCCTACTTACTTCCTGCAGTTTTTCCTGGGACTGGGTTTGGACCTAGTTCACTCTCAAGATGGAGGCTTTTTCTAAAATGGAATCAGTTAGATTTAGGTGTCACAATTAAAGTTCCAACCTCGGCTCAGGTCATGATCTCATGGTTCGTGGGTTTGAGCCCCGTGTTGGAATCTGTGCTGACAGAATCCTGGAGCCTGCTTCAGATTCTGTGTCTTCTCTCTCTGCCCCTCCCTGGCTCACACTCTCTCTCACTTTCTCTCAAAAACACACAAAATGTTTTAAAAACTGAAAAGAAAAATAACATGTGGAGTCTTGTACCCTGGGATCCGTGGGCACTTGTGTTAAGTTCTAAAGTACACAATTTTGTGTATATGTATATGTACATTCCCTACCTACCCTCCTCATCTCCCCCTCCCCCCGCCCCCACCACCACGAAGGAGCATTTATCTTTTACATCAGATACTTTGAGGGATAAATCAGTTCAAAAATGCCACTGCTCCAGTATCTGAAGGAGGGGAATAGTTTCCATCAGTATGTCCTCTTCATTCATTGTACTATTTGCCTTTCTTATGGGGTTTGTCTGCTATGAGTGCATGTGACTATTTACCAGCAACCACGCAAACTCTCATATTCAACAGGAATTCATGTTTGCATTCCCCCCTAAATTCGTAATGGTAGCCCCATAAACACCGTACCACTTTTTTCTCTTTCCTTTCCCTTTTTTAAAATCTATTGCTTTCTTAGCTGTGAAGAAAAGAAATTCTGAACACTGATGTATTATATATTTCATTATGTATTTCAACATTGAACTCTCTCTTACAAGTACCTAAAGAAATTGTTTGTATTTAAAAATGCAACAGTGGTTTTTAATGCTTAATATGAAACATTCATGTGATTCAAATATCAAAGTACTAGAAAATTTATACTTCAAGAAGTGTGGTTCTAACCCTGTCTCTTTCCACTGTCCTGCCTTTGGTTCCTTATAGATAACAGTTGTATTAGTTATATGTGTTGGTTTTCAGTTTTTCTTTGTGCAAATACAGAGAAGTCAAATGTATACTCTTATATTCTTCCCTTCCTGACACAAGAGTAGAAAATTATGCAATGTGATTTTAAACTACTCTCAGCAGTGTTATTGCTAGGTTTGTTTTATTTGCATTTCTATTACCCAGGGTCCTTCTTGAATTTCGAAGCCATATTTTACCTTAAACTTGTCCTGTCTTTGATAAAGCCTAAAGATTATTTAAAAGATGTGAATTCTTAAAACCAACAAATACCTACTTTTATACTTAAATTTTGTTTGCTGGCTCTTTTGCTTATTGATTGATTTCTAAATCCTAGGATGGATAAAAAGCTGCAGTCAATTAAATATATTAGTAGCATCTTTCACAAATTGATTCAAAGGATGAAAGACACAAATTTAAAAAAATAATACTATAGCTACAAAACTTTAGTGGGGAAGACAGAATGAGAATTTTAATATGTACCTTCCCTTCTATGTGTGAAATAATGATATAATAAACTTTAGAAATCCTCAGATCCCTAAATAAGTTAATTTATATTCAGGATCTGTAAAAGAAAAATATTGTGTACAAGATCTACCAAATTATTTGAAATACTGATTAATGTTTCCAAGAACCACTGCTCCTTGAAACACAATTTGGGTAAGAATGTCTCAAGATAACCAGCAGTAAAAGGGATTATTTTGAGTTCATCTATTATATTCAATATTTCAAGCTTTGTAGAGCAAACTCCAGCATCATTGCCTGTCGACTTCAGCTGTTGGTGGAGTATCCAGGTAGAAACAATCCCAAGAGAGTTTTAAGTCAAGACATTTTCCTGAAAAATTTATACTTTCAGTATATCCAATGTATTACATTAATCAGGTATAATTACAAATAGATTAGATCTATTATTAATGGATTGCAATTTAGTTTAGAATCTGCATAATCTCCCTACTACCCAGGATACCGTCATAGAAAAATGACATCAAGGTAAAAAATAAATCCATTGATTGGCAGTTTATTGTGAAGTATGTTTGGTATAACCTCTGCAGTTAAACATTAAGAAGAGTTTCTTAACACACCCGCAATTAAGAATTACTTGGTGATGAATCGAGTCCATTTACTGTACTCTGATTAAGGAAGCCACCTTGGAACATAGAAATGTCAGAACTAGAAATAAGCATCATAAGTTGTAAAGGATTTTTGTCTTTGTGTAGTATGTCAAGGGATTAAGTTTTATACATAAAACCCTTTCCCCTAGAAGTTGATCTTTGAAAATATAGTAAATCCCTGTTGAGTCTTAGAAAATATGACATTTCCAAGTATAGATTTCAAATGAGTCATTCATGTTTAAAAACGCCTCTGTAGTCAAAGATGAGATAGATCCCAAATAAGTAAAATAAGGTCAGTGCAAAATATTGGTTTAAGAAAAATTCTTTTCTAATAAGTGAAGTTTCATTTCTTTGGCCCCCTCTAGAAATACACCATATTTAATTCCCTTTGTAGTATTTTATTTTATTTTTAAAGTTTATTTTGAGAGAGAAAAAGAGAGAGTGAGGGAGGAGCAGAGAGGGAGGGAGAGTGAGAATCACAAGCAGGCTTCACGCTGTCAGCACAGAGCCTGATGCAGGGTTAGAACTCAAGAACCATAAGATCACGACCTGTGCTGAAGTGAGATGTTTAGCTGAGCGAGCCACCCAAACACCCCATTCCCCAGTGTAGTATTTAAAGATGACTTTCCTCTCTTTGAAAATGACTGTGTTTTGTTTATGTCATTTACTACCTGGAATACAGCTTTCTCATCTTATCCTAATGGTGAGAATCTATGTTTCAAGTTTCCCTTCATTGCTACCTCTCCCATAAAATCTTTCCTAAGGTCTTTCAATTGGGGTATATTTAGTTCTTCTGAACTATCAGAGAATTGTATGCTTATCTCTTAGAACTCTTGATACATTCAAATATATACTTACCTGTCTATCTTAGACTCTAAATTTCTTAAGACAAGTATAGTTTTGGATTTAGAACAATAATTTACGCTGATTAGGAGCTCACAAAATGGCCAGTGAATGAGTTGATCTGAATATGATTCAACACTAGCCAACACTGGTGCTGTAAAGAGAGAGAGGGTGTGTTGTATTGGGGCTATTGATGCACACTGGTATCATCTTTAATAAATTTTAATTGTCTCAAATGACTTACTTTTGATAGTTCGTAAATATATTTAAGTTTAATATCTATGAAATTACAGGATTGATGAATATCCTAAGACATTTTAAAACACATGAAAAATTTTAAAATGAAAACAAAATAGTTGGTTGGCATACCACTTAAAGTTTCCTAATGTGTTACTAATGCTTTGTGAATTATACTTAGAGAAATAGCAATCTCCTGGACAACTTTTTGTTGTTGAAATTTATTTTGGGTGACAAAATATAAGGTGATCAGCAAGGTGTCCTTGAGTGCACATCATATGGCCAGCACATTCTGGCTGAGGTTCAAGGACAGAATTAAGAACACCAAACATAGAGAGTCATATAAGGTAATCAGCAACATGACCATTTACAGTGATCATTCAGTGATCATTTATAGACTCAGATCTGTAAGAAAAATACCCTAGTCCCAAATCTGTGATTGAAAAAACAATCACAAGAATAGATTTAACAAAGTGCTGGACAAAGTTTTCTGAAATATGAGATGATTCAAATATACATTCTTCCCTGCTAGATCATTCTCCATCTCCCTAGCTTAGGGCATCATGGGGATTATCTTTCCAAAATCTATTTTCCTTGTTTTATACTCATGGACATCTGATATGGGTTGTGTATATTTTTATTTCCCCTTTTTAAAGTACACGTATATTTTTATTATAATCACTGCAATGATGTAGAGTCATGAAATGAGAACATTGGCATAAAAATGGGGTTAGAAAATGCTTCTGATAAACTTTCATTATTGTCCCTCCTATATTAAAATGGGAAAGTTTCATGGCTATGTCTGAATTGCTTCAACCTCATTTTTATGCAGAAATGGTTTTGAAAATGTTAGTGATCTCATAATGAGATACCTGACAGTGGAAAATAATACTCTCTTTATTGGATTGGAGGCAAAGCTAAAAAAGTAATAGTCTCATTATTTTCGCACTAAGCATCCCCAGATTAAGTGAACCTTGCATCCAGTAGCTGAATCAATGTTTAGCGCAACTGCAGAGTAAGACACATTGCTTGTGTTCCTGCTGTTTCAAAAGTGGACATATTTTTCATGTCTGCAATTTTGATATAAGACTCAATTCTAATAGTATTTCAACAAAAATATGTTTTGGGGGAATTAGTTTCCTAGTTGATAAGATTCTGACAATGATTGATGCTTGATACTTCTAATCCATTCATAAATACTTCAGGGCTTTGATTGCCTTTGGAAGTAAAACTAAGACCCGAGGAGAAATATTCTATTCCTTTGAAGCATGGCTTGGGCCTTTAACAGCAAAATTTAAATCAGTGGCAACATAGCTTCAATGTCACAACAGCTGGATCTGTGGTTATCGTATCTCACATCCTATATTGAACTCTGATTTCACAAAATATGTAGTACAGTCTTAATTTTTGTAATTACTATGCATTAATGATTATGTAGATCACTGAAATACATGTCCCTGGGTTCTTCACATGGTGTTGTGAAGTCTGACAAATTAGATGTAAAATTGATTCCTACTTTTCAGAATAAAAGTTATTATTCTACTTCACTGTCATCATCCTTGTTGCCTTACCCTTTGGAGATAGTTGGTATTGAGCCTAACTAATCCTTTAGGTCAAAAATATAACAAAAACATCCTCGATTTTAATTTTTATAAATTATGAAGATGATTGTATTTTAGATGGGGTGGTTTGGGAAGGTCTCTCTGAAGTCTAATATTTGAGTACTGTTCTGAATAAAGGGAGGAGAGAAGTTAATATCTAAGAAAGAATATTCTCATGAAAATAATGGCAAATCAAAGGCTATGAGTCAGGTTAGAGCTTGTTATGTGCATGCGCAACAAAGAGCACAGTGAGCTTCGGGGGAGTACTTGAAGTTAAGATTGGCAGTTATGGTGAGGTATTTACATTTTACCATAATATGATTGTAAGCACTTGGAGTGTTTGAGTAAGAAAATAGAAAGATCTGAAGGACATTGTAAAATTTTTCTAACTGCTGGGTGGAAAACAGAGTACAGAGAACAAGGAATAAAACAGGGATATGAGGGCCGCCTGGGTGGCTTAGTCGGTTAAGCGTCTGACTTTCGCTTAGGTCATGATCTCGCAGCTCGTGGGTTCGAGCCCCGTGTCGGTCTCTGTGCTGACTGCCAGCTCAGAGCCTGGAGCCAATTTCAGAGTCTGTATCTCCCCCTCTCTCTCTGACCCTCCCCTGCTCACGCTGTCTCTCTCTCTCTCTCTCCTAGAGATAAATAAAAATAAAAATAAATTAAAAAAAAAACCAGGGATATGAATAAACTACTTCAATAGCTCAGGTAAGGAATGATGGCAATTTTACTAGCTGAAGGTCATCTGAGTGTCAATAAATGGTCACATTTGGGAAATTTTTGAGCTAAGGCTTAAAGTAAATGCTAAAGGTTTAAATGTGGGTTCTGAGAGAAGAGAAGAACTTGGCCAGGACAACTGGATTGGTGGTGGTACTGTTTCCCAGCAGCACCTAGGGCTAGAGTAGTGGGGAGCAGTTTAGGGGATGGGGTCAGCAGAAATTGACACACAGACTAGAGATCTGGGTTGTTAAAGTATATATATATAAGATTCATCAGTCAATATATGGCCATGAGAATGGATGAAATAATCTAAGGAATTAATTCAGACAGGAAAAAGGAGAGGTCTCAGGATGGGATCTTGTGGGAGTGCAGCATTCAGAGGTCAAGGGATATCTGAGGAGGAATAGCCCCTAAAATCCGAGGAAAACCAGGAGATTCCATTGTCCCAGAACACAAGTGATGAAACCATTCCAAGAAAGATCAAAAGTGCGTAAGAAACTGTATGAAGGACATTGTGAAATGACCATTGAAGTTAGCACTTTAGGGAATGTTGATGTTGACAAGGGAAGTTTAAGTGGAGAGACATGGGAGGCAGCTTGGCTGGCACAGATTCAAGAGGAAAGAATGGGAAGAGAATGGAGACAGTGACTCTAGGCAAGTCTTTCCTTTACTATAAAGGAGAGAAACAGTAGTTAAAGGGAGGTAAGGAACAACAGAAGGTATTTGTTTTCTTTAAAGTCCAATAAAGAAGGAAATATTTGCAATAAAGAACAGAAGGGAAAATGATTGTGGAGGCAATGTCTTTGAGTAGACAAGAAGAGATGGGATTCACTGCACAGATGATGGTGGTGGACTTTGGTACCTAAAGGGGCAGTTTGATAATTGTAAGATGAATGGCAAAATATATAAGTGCAGATGTAGGCCAGATGTTGATTTAGGGGGAAAAGAATAAGGACATTGTTTTCTGATTGTTTCAACATTTTATTTAAAAAGATCCAGGGGCACCTGGGTGGTTCCATTGGTGGAGCGGCTGACTCTTGATTTTGGCTCAGGTCATGATCCCAGGGTCATGGGACAGAGCCCCAGGTCAGGCTCTGTGCTGAGCATGGAGACTGCTTTAGACTCTCTCTCTCCTTCTCTCTCTCTCTCTTCCTCTGTGTCTCACCGTCTCACCCCCTGCTCACATGTATCCTCCTCTAAAAAAATATTAAATAGGGGTGCCTGAATGGCTCAGTTGATTAAGTGTCCGACTTTGGCTCAGGTCATGATCTCACTGCTTGTGGGTTCAAGCCCCGTGTCTAGCTCTGTGCTGACAGCTCAAAGCTTGGAGCCTACTTTGAATTCTGTGTCTCTTTCTCTCCCTGTCTCTTTCCCCCACTCGCACTCTGTCTCTCTCTCAAAAATGAATAAATTCTAAAAAAATAAAAAATAAAAAGATCCAAAGGCATGAGATGGTTTTCAGAAAGAAAGATGTTAGAGAGATACGGGGAGTGTAAAAGGTGTGAAGTAGAAGTCTTACAGAGTGGAAAACTGATTTCCCTGAGATAATACGGTAGGATTGCATGGCAGAGCTGAGTCCTCCTTGAGATTTGTGATCATAAATTTAAAGAGACACCTATCAGCATGCTGTATGCTCTATTCTAGTCACATGCAGATGTTTAGATAGAGGTATAATGTAAATATAGAGAATTATGCTGCTCAATCAGGGTAAAGATTAGTCGGTACAAGTACAATGGGAAGATGGAGCAAGGGAGAGTGTGTGTGCAAGAAAGTAATTACCATGATGGGATATAGGATGCAAAATACAAAAGGATGGGCACAGTAGATAAGTGGCCTAGTGAAGCTGAAGAATTACAGGAATAAAAGCATTAGAGAAAATGAGCTGGGAATACAGAAAGGATTAGTTGAAGAGCAAGGTACTTGAAGTTGGCATGACTGGACATGATGTAGCGATAAGTGAAGAAATGTCTATTTATGACTGCGGGGGGAAAAGATGCTTGGGACTCAGGAGGTTAAGGAACTGAAAGCCAGTGTTAAATACTGAAGTCAGAAATCATCACAACGTTAGTAGAACATAAGGACAAGAAGGCATGTGCTAAAATCTTCAGTGACCCTGAGGTTAATATACATCTGCATTTAGTGAGGGATGGTTGGTAGTATCCATGAGGGATACCTGATAGCAGGTGCTTCTAATGAGCTTTTGGGGGAGAAAATAAAGAAGAGTCTGGAAGAATAAGCTAGGATGAAGAGATTTATCTTCTCTGTGAGTTCTGAGATACTCTGAGACACTGAGATATTAGAAATGTGAGAAAACTGAGCATCTCTTAAAGGGCTTTAAAGTAAAAGTAGTGTCCTAAGGGAAAGATACAAGGACTTGGATTGTGTTGGCAACTGCGTACTACATATCTTCTTTTTGCCCTGTAGATCTATTTCCCATCTTTCCCTACCCTGTTCTGTGTCCTGGATGGCTGACTTACCTGTACTGCCTGCCTAGTCCTCCAGCTTCTGGTTGGATTTAACGAACAGGAGATTGGAGGGGAAGAGAAGAGTGAGGTCATGGTTCTTACATGCCCTGTTACTCTCTTGTTGGGTTCTGTGTGAGCTATTGTATCCTTTAACTAGAGATTCCAGATTCTGGTGTGCCTGGGTGGCTCAGTCAGTTAAGCATCTGGCTTTGGCTCAGGTCATGATCTTCCAGTTCACGAGTTCAATCCCTGTGTTGGGCTCTGTGAGGACAGCTCAGAGACTGGAGCCTGCTTCAGATTCTGTGTCTTCCTCTCTCTCTCCCCCTTTCCCGCTCACTCTCTGTCTCTCTCAGAAACAAATAAATACTTTTATAAAATTAAAAATAAAGATTCCAGAATCTGTTATGTGGTCTTCCATGCACAGTTCTCTTACTTTCCATGTTTTGTTTCCCCTTTCAAGGCTAAGGATGGTCATGACGTTCCACCATGTCTAGTCCTGGTGTACTGCATCACACCTTGTGGTTTCCAATACTCTGTCCACAACTCTGCGAAGAGCATTCTCAAATTACCTACTTTGAGAACACCATTTCCTGCTACAATAATGACAAGATACAGGAATTGGTGGCCCAAACAAATGGACCCTTAAAAGGAGTTCTGGAATTAGGTTGCCCATAGATTTGAGATAACTCGTCTGCTGCAGAGAAATGGGAGTGAATAATCCAAAGTATGTGCTAACATGCAATATGTGTGTACAGCATGCAATGAAGCTCAGTGGAAGACAAAGTGCTTGCAGCTCAAGGGCTGTGTTGATCTGTTACTATAGCCACAACAGTAATTATAAAGATTGTGCTATCAGCTGGCTTACTATGAAGACCTAACAGTATAACCGACTTCTGACATATTGATGGCTTCTCATTAGATAGCCAAAAAGGGTTGTTGAAATAATTACTAGTATACAGTTGTCATTATACAGCAATCCTGATCCTATCCATGGCTCTGCTATATGTTCACTGCTTTTGGTGCAGTAAAGGTTTTGGTGTTTAAGTCTCTCAAACTCTTCATATGTACTCTGGGACCTTAATTAACCTTATTCAATTCTGATATGAGAAGTTAAGTTAAGGCAATTTATTACCATGTAAATAAAGGTTATCAACATATTTCAGTGGTAAATTAAGAACACACAGCAGTTACTGTGTTGTGAGCAATACTGAGCAACCTCTGAAGTCACTAGTGTTGGTAGGTTATTACACTTCAAACTTTACTGAGATAATAAAACCCTACTTATTATGTCAAGTGCAATTTCTTCAACTTCTCTTTTCACTTTCTGCCTGGTCCCAGAGAATTAGGATGTTGTGTGGTAGAGTCTGAATTTTGTGTCACCCATAGAACTCTCTAAGACATGTTAATTTATTATCTCCAGGCCATGTTTTCCTTAACTGAAGAATTTAATTATACTACCTTGTTGTATTTTTTTAAAAAGAACCCAAATTTTTAAAAATTTTGTTTATTTATTGTGTGTGTGTGAGAGAGAGAGAGAGAGAGAGAGAGAGGGAGAGAGAGAGAACGAGTAGGGAGGGGTAGAGAGAGGGTGAGAGAGAGAATCCCAAGCAGGCTCCATGTTGTCAGTACAGAGCTTGACGTGGGGTTTGAACTCATGAATGTGAGATCATGACCTAAGCCAAAAATGAAGAGCCAAATGCCCACGCAGGCACCCCTACCTTCTTGTAGTTTTGTAAGAATAAAATAGGATAAGGAATGTGGCTATTGCAGAGCTCAGAACATAGACAACATGCAATGAAAGCGCTACCCCAATGCTCAGCTCCAAATTTCACCTTGGGAAAAGCACCCAAGTTGTATCAAGGTCATTTATGATTTGAGAATAGAATAAATCAGAATGCACAGACTGATATTGCTGTAATGAACATCACAGCTTACAACATCTGGCATTCAGGACATTCTACAAACTTTAACAAATATTTGCTTACCAGTGGAAAATACTTCTTTAGCCAGAATTTTCATCTGAAATTACAAAAATGTAATTCATTGCATGTCAGAAATTGAACTGTGTCTCCCAAAAAAGATATATTGAAGTTTTAACCTTCATTATTTCATAATTTTATTGAAAATAAAATAAAATCCTCTATTTGAAAATAGGATTGTTGTGGATGTAAGGAGTTAAGATGAGACCACAGTGGAGCAGGGTGGGCCCCTAATACAATATGAGTGACAACCTTAGGAGAAGGTGGTCATAGACCACCAGGTGACAATGAAGGCAGAGATTACAGTGATACAGTTGCAAGCCAAAAGAACCCCAAAGATTTCTGGCAATACACTAGAAGTGAGAAAGGAGCTAGGAAGAATTGTTCCTGCAGATTTCAGAAAGGGAGCATGGCCCTGCTGACATCTTGATTTCAGACTCAGAGCCTCTGGAATTGTGAAACAATGAAATGTCTGTTGCTCTAAACCATCCAGTTTATGGTACTTTGTTATGGCAGTCCCACAAAACAAATACAGACCTAAATGTTAGATACCAATTATTTCTACAAATAGTAGGAATCAGTAGAAAATAGCTTTCAGAACTACACTTGGCTGTGCAGAATCACTCAGAGAAATATTGTTCCCAACCATCTAAGGCCACCAGCTATGGGGTGACAGCCACAAGCATGAAGTATGTACTGCATAGGACAGAGACCACAGTACTTCTCTTACACGGAGCATGTTGGAATTGGGTTAGTCTTGAATAGTTCCCATTTATTGATCTATCTATTACCTTTTTTCCTACTTCCTTAGCTAAGTAGATGACCTTTTCAGACTTTTTTCCCTTTGGTTACTTTCTTTTTTTTTTAATTTTTATTTATTTCTAGGAGAGAGAGAGAGAGAGACAGCATGAGCAGGGGAGGGTCAGAGAGAGAGGAGATACAGACTCTGAAACTGGCTCCAGGCTCTGAGCTGGCAGTCAGCACAGAGCCCGACACGGGGCTCGAACCCACGAACCGCGAGGTCATGACCTACGTGAAAGTCGGACGCTTAACGGACTAGGCCACCTAGGCGCCCCCCTTTGGTTACTTTCTAAGTCTCTCATTAGTCCAAATGATGATTTAGGCAAATCCATGATAGTTTATTACTATCTCCTAAAAAACAATGGCTAACTGCATCCTTACCCTCCAAATTCATAACTCTCCCAATAGTAAAAATAATGATGATCTGATGATTATCAAAAAGAGCAATTATCACACTATTTGTGGAAGTTAGATATCACCTTCTTAAACATATGCTATTATACAGAATCCCTCTCTATTGTTCTTTGCAACCAACAGAAAAACTCACAAAAGAGGGGACATGTAAAAGCTCTTTTCTTTCACTACAAAATAAATTATTTTTTAAATGGGAACACATTATTATATGTACATATTGTTTAGGTCAGAACATATTCAACAGAAACAATTGAAAGAAACAATATTAAATTAGTCTTTCTAGTTCGTTAAAGGCATATCTTTCAATCCCCAGAGATCATTCCTATATTTAATTGTGCTGATACTAGAAGGATATTTGTTTATGTTCTCCATGGAAGAATGTCTTCCAGATAAGTGCACTTTGGGGAAGGTGTGACAGTGTCAAAATTGCTGAATTATTTAAGGTTTAATATAGTTTCCATAGGAAAGACTCTGTAGAGTATTCTTGGTAAGATAATTTGGGAAGATAATCAAGCCATGTAAACTGTTAGATCAGCCAAGAAGGAAATCAGATGTAAAATGAGAACCACAGGAATCTGAATTATTTAAGTATGGCTGCTTTATTTACAAATGGACTGGGTAAAATATCTCATTAAATAAAAAGTAATTTTCCAAGGGGAAGATTAAATATCCACAACACAGGATAAGAATAAACATAACAAATGCCAAACATTCAGCTACAACAAACTGTGAAATTAGTTTTCCTCTGCCTAACAGAGAACAAACAAGGCTTTCCATGTTTATTACTTATCAAGCACATTCCTCAGGGAATAATTTATTTCTACAAAAGCTTTGAATGACCATTTTGCATTAGGTTTGCTTCACATAAAGGCAGAATTCTAACTTCCATACTTTGAATTCAATTATAAAGTGTGGTCTTTTATAGAGCAGATGATAAATTAGGCTTTGGCAATATTCTGTAGTTCACTGTGACACCAAGTGTGGTCTTCAGGACTGCTCTGCAATTTATTTGTTACCAGAATATAGTAAGTACAAAAGCCTTTCTAGAATGTGACATTGTGATGACATCTAAGCCTGTGGTCAGTGGGCTTTTCTCATTGAACATGAGCTAGGATAGTTGGTATGTCCTTGAACTTGCATAAGTTCCATACAGAAGGAGCTTCATACTGATTATGTATAGATGGACCATGACCTGGTCTGTGACAGAAAAACAAAAACAAAGTAAAAACATTCTGTAGTACAGACAGTTCAAGAAGCCCTGGGGTAGTGGAAATGTTATGGAGTTTGGAATCAAGAAAGTCCTAGGTTCAAATCCAACACCATATTCCTTATTCCATGTGATCCTAAGGATGTTACTTAACTTCAAAAAATGGAGATGATAATAATTATTCTAGAAGTCGCTGAGAAAATGAAACAGAGTATCTTGACCATGGATAACACAGTGCCTCACCAGTGCTTCATAAGAACCCAACTAATTTCTGTTCTTGTAATTCCTTTCTCACTGAAGAAGATATCATCACCATACTCAGGATGACCGAATGTAGTCCTTTAGAAGAAACAACAAAATTCCCAATGGGACCAGTAAAGTAGAACAGCTAGTAATGCCAGGATGAAATTCTTTGCATAAAATAGAGAAGCTATAATACACTATATGTGTGTGTGTGTGTGTGTGTGTGTGTGTGTGTGTACTTAACATTTAAGTGTCTTTAATCAGAGTCTAACAAATTCATTGCCAACTAGGTCTTCTGAAATTCTTCCTGACATTCTACAATGACCTTGACTTTTCTTTCCAGTCAAGCTCTAAGCATGAATAAAAGCATAATGTGATTCCTTTTGTTCCAGTTCATTACTTACTTGGGTACATTTTAAATCTACTCAGATTGATTAAGGCCCAACAGGATTATCTATATTTTGCATACATTTTTAGGTATCTCTGAATATAGATCTCACAATGCACATACTTAGATGTATATTCTATATTCTATTCAGCTCCTTGCTTTTACTGTGTAGAGACACATCTAAAAAATAGATTGGGGGTTGCCTGGGTGTCTCAGTGGGTTAGGCATCCAACTCTTGATTTGGGCTCAGGTCATGATCTCATGGTTCATGAGTTTGAGCCCCACATTGGGCTCTGTGCTGATAACTCGAGTCTGCTTGGGATTCTTTCTCTCTCTGTCTTTCTCTGCCCCTCCCCCACTTGTGCTCTCTCTCTCTCTCTCTCTCTCAAAATAAATAAACGTTAAAAATAATAACAGAATGGGATAGTGAAAGATGGTGACCAGTGATGTCCATTAAAGCTTGCTTCAGAAATACAAAGGACAGGTCACAAAATATAAGACAAATGCCTGAAGCTTAATATGAAAAAGAAAACACAAAACTTTGGCTAGTATTTAAAAATGAGATCATCATACAATCTGAGAAGCAAGCCAGGCTTCAACAATCAGAGGGCCTATAAACTATGACTTCCTCTCCTGGAATTATAATTATATTAGAAAAACACAACTTAGACCCTACAGGAAAAGTGCAATTGATTAACATGACTTGAAAACACCTCTTAGGGTAAAATCAAGAAGCCACTAAGATTACTTATTTTTTTCTACTAAAGACACTGTTTGGTCTTGAATATAAATATTGTTTGGGCCAAGAATGTACAGTGGGAATTCCCAGGAAAAGAAATACAAATGACTAAGAAACATATGAAAGATGTTGAATACTGCATAATTAGAGAAATAAAAATGAAAATGGTAACATTTCCCATATTTCTCATATGTCAGACTGGCAGAGATGAAAATGTTTGCTGAGATACAGTACTGGTTAGTGTGTGCAGGAGATGAAAACGTTCACTATGTTTGTTGGTAGGGTCCAAATTGGTGCAACAATCTAAAAGAAGAAAAAAAATAACAATATCTGTGAAATTTAAAAATGCATATAACCTTTGACAAGGAGATTCCATTGTTAGGAATTTATCCAAAAATAATCTTGCAAAAATTTGGCAAAACATATACATGAAAATGTTCATGCCCTTCTTGCTTATAGTATTAGAATATGGAATAATCTAAATGTCCATTAAGACGAAACTAGAAAAACAAATATGGTACATAATAAAAAGTGTTTGAGCAGCATGGACGATTTCATTTTAGCAAAGTAGGGTGTGTGTGTGTGCATCCGTGTGTGTGCGCGCTTGCGCATTTCTGTATGTAGGTATGGAGGTGTGCACTATATAGGCGGGAGTTATCCGAAAAATGGGAAACAGCACATTCATGTAAGGAGGGTTTGACAAAAAGATGTTCTTAAGGAATTAACATGGTATAGGGACCTAAGGAATAGTACATACCCTGGGCTGTTTTCAACTGATAACTTACAACCTCAAAGGTTGATGACAGGCAGCAGGTACCAAAATCTAGTAGTTCAGAGACTTGCAGAAATGTCTCTATTGAGAGAGGATCTATAGAGTACCACAGCCTACTATGGGCAAGACAACTAGGAGGAGACTAAAGAAATAATCCCTCAGTCCTCACTCCCAGTTGCTCCTTCTGACCTCCTTTTTGTTGCTTCTGATTGGCCCAACACAATTAGAAGCCAGAGGCTAAGGAAGTCTATTGAGGGCAGGGCAGGAATCTGGGGAGACACAATGAAGATATGCAACACAGCATGTGTATTCATGCATGTGCACACATGTTTCCACATACAAGAGTGAGAGAGAGTGCTCGCTTCGGCAGCACATATACTAAAATTGGAACAATACAGAGAAGATTAGCATGGCCCCTGCGCAAGGATGACATGCAAATTCGTGAAGCGTTCCATATTTTTAGGCCTCCAATGCACGGATTGAAGAGGCAGAAAGGAGAATAAGTGATTTTGAAGACACCACTATAGAAAAACAAGAAGCCGACAAAAAAAGAGACAAACTGATCCAGGAAAGGGAAAGAAGAATTCGAGAGCTCAGCGATACGGTCAAATGCAACAATATTTGTATCATAGGAATCCCAGAAGACTAAGAGAGAGGGAAAGATGCTGAAGGAGTCCTGGAACAAATTATAGCAGAGAACTTCCCCGACCTGGGGAAGGAAGTAAATGTGGAAATACAAGAGGCTCAGAGGACTCCCCTCAGACGTAACTTGAATCAATCTTCTGCATGACATATCATCGTAAAAATGGCAAAATACAAGGACAAAGAGAGAATTTTGAAAGCAGCTAGGGAGAAAAGGGCCCTCACATACAAAGGGAAACCTATCAGAGTGGTGACAGACCTATCTACTGAAACTTGGCAGGCCAGAAAGGAATGGCAAGAGATCTTCAGTGTGATGACCAGTAAAAATATGCAACCAAGAATCCTCTATCCAGCAAGCCTGTCATTCAAAATAGAAGGAGAGATAAAAACCTTTCCAAATAAACAGAAATTGAAAGAATTTGTCACCACGAAGCCAGCCCTACAAGAAATCCTGAGGGGGATGCTCTGAAGGAAAGGTTGCAAGGAACAAAATACCAGAGACACCACCACAAACATGAACTCTACAAAAGATACAAAGACTCTAAACCCACATATTTCAATAATAACACTGAATGTAAATGGGCTGAATGCTCCAATCAAAAGACATAGGGCAGCAGAATGGATTAAAAAACAAAATCCATCTATATGCTGTCTACAAGAAACTCATTTTAGACTGGAAGATACGTTCAGATTAAAAGTAAGGGGGTGGAGAAATATATATCATGCTACAGGAAATCAAATGAAAGCCGGAGTAGCTATACTTATATCAGACAAACTGGACTTTAAATTAAAGACAATCACAACAGATGAAGAAGGGCACTACATAATAATTACAGGGTCCATCCATCAGGAAGAACTAACAATCATAAATGTCTATGCACCGAATATGGGAGCACCTAATATCTAAAACAATTAATCACAAACAGAAACAAGCTTATAGATTAGAATGTGCTAATAGCAGGGGACTTTAATACTCCGCTTACAGCAATGGATAGGTCAACCAGACAGAAAATCACTAAAGAAATAATGGACTTGAAAGACACATTGGACCAGATGGATCTGACGGATATATTTAGAACTTTACATCCTGAGGCCGGGGAATTTACTTTCTTCTCAAGTGTGCATGGCACATTCTCCAAGTTAGATCACATACTGAGACATAAAGCAGCCCTCAATAGATAAAAAAAAAAAATACAGATCATGCCATGCACACTGTCAGATCACAATGCTTTGAAACAAAAAATCAATTACAGGAAGAAGTCTGGAGAACCTTCAAAAACATGGAGGTTAAAGAACACCCTTCTAAAGAATGAATGGGCCAATCATTCAATTAGAGATGAAATTTAAAAATATATGGAAACAAATGAAAATGAAAACACAACAATTCAAAATCTATGGGATGGGGCAAAGGCAGTGCTAAGAGGAAAGTACATTGCTCTCCAGGCCTATTTCAAGAGATTAGAAAAAGCGCAAGTCCAAAATCAAACAGCTCCCCTAAAGGAACTAGAGGCAGAGCAACAAGACGCCCTAAACCCAGTAGAAGAAGAGAAATAGTGAAAATTAGAGCAGAAATAAACAACATAGAGACCAAAGAAACAATTGAACAAATCAATGAAACCAAGAGTTGGTTTTTAGAAAAAGTAAACAAAATTGACAAACCTCTAGCCAGACTTATCAAAAAGAAAGAGAGAGCACCCAAATAGACAAAATCATGAATGAAAATCGACTTATTACAACCAACACCTCAGAAATACAAGCAATTATCAGGGAATAGTATGAAAAATTATATGCCAACAAATTGGACAACTTAGAAGAAATTGACAAATTCCTAAACACACACTCACTACCAAAATTCACACGGGAAGAAATAGAAAACCTGAACAGACCCACAACGAGTGAAGAAATCGAATCAGTAATCAAAAATCTCCCAACAAATAAGAGCCCTGGACCTGATGGCTTCCCTGGGGAATTCTACCAGACATTTAAAACAGAATTAATCCCAATTCTTCTCAAGCTATTCCAAAAAATAGAAAGCGAAGGAAAACTCCCGGACTCATTTTATGAAGCCAGCATCACTCTGATTCCCAAGCCAGATAGAGATCCAGCAAAAAAAGAGAACTACAGGCCAATATCCTTGATGAATACGGATGCAACAATTCTCAACAAGATCCTTGCAAATTGAATCCAGCAGCATATAAAAAGAATCATCCACCAAGATCAAGTGGGATTCATTCCTGGGTTACAGGGCTGGTTCAACATTCGTAAAACAATCATTGTGATACATCATATCAATAAAAGAAAAGATAAAAACCATATATTCCTGTCAATAGATGCAGAGAAAGCATTTGACAAAATACAGCATCCCTTCTTAATAAAGACTCTAGAGAAAGTTGGGATAGAAGGAACCTACTTAAACATCATCAAAGCCATCTATGAGAAGCCTTCAGCTAACATCATCCTCAATGGGGAAAAACTGAGAGCTTTCCCCCTGAGATCAGGAACACGACAGGGATGCCCACTCTCACCACTGCTATTTAACATAGTGCTGGAAGTCCTAGCATCAGCCATCAGACACCAAAAGGAAATCAAAGGCATCAGAATTGGCAAAGAGGAAGTCAAACTTTCACTCTGCACAGATGACATGATACTCTACATAGAAAACCCGAGAGACTCCACCAGAAGCCTACTAGAACTGATCCAAGAATTCAGCCAAGTTGCAGGGTACAAATTCATAGTACAGAAATGGGTTGCATTTTTTTTAATGTTTTATTTATTTCGAGGAGAGAGAGAGACAGCGTGAGCAGGGGAGGGTCAGAGAGACAGGGAGTCATAGACTGGAACAGGCTCCAGGCTCCGAGCTGGCAGCCAGCAGAGAGCCCGACGCAGGACTCAAACCCACGAACCACGAGATCATGACCCAAGCGAAAGTCGGATGCCTAACCGACTAAGCCACCCAGGCGCCCCTACATTTTTATACACCAACAGTGAAGCAACAGAAAGAGAAATCAAGAAACTGCTCCCATTCACAATTGCACAAAAAACCATAAAATACCTCAGAATAAACCTAACCAAGGATACAAGAGATCTGTATGATGAAAACTATAGAAAACTTATGAAGGAAATTGAAGAAGACACAAAGAAATGGAAAAACATTCCATGCTCATGGATAGGAAGAATAAATATAGTTAAGATGTCATTACTACCCAAAGCACTCTACACATTCAATGCAATTCCAATCAAAATTGCACCAGCATACTTCTCAAAACTAGAACAAACTATCCTAAAATTTGTATGGAACCACAAAAGACCCTGAATAGCCAAAGTAATACTGAAAAATAAAAACAAAACGTGAGGTATCACCATCCCAGACTTTAGCCTCTACTACAAAGCTGTCATCATCAAAACAGTATGGTATTGGCACAACAACAGACACATAGACCAATGCAACAGAATTGAGAACTCAGAAGTGGACCCAAAAGTATACAGCTAACTGATCTTTGACAAAGCAGGAAAGAATATCCGATGGAAAAAAGACAGCCTTTTTAACAGATGGTGTTGGGAGAACTGGACAGCAACATGCAGAAGAATGAAACTAGATCATTTTCTCACACCATGCACAAAAATAAACTCAAAATGGATAAAGGACCTGAACGTGAGACAGGAAACTATCAACACCCTAGAGGAGAAAGCAGGAAACAACCTCCTTGACCTCCACCGCAGCAACTTCTTACTTGACACATCCCCAAAAGCAAGGGAATCAAGAGCAAAAATAAACTGATTGGGACCTCATCAAGATTAAAAGCTTCTGCACAGCAAAGGAAACAACCCAGAAAACTAATAGGCAACCAACGGAATGGGAAAAGATAGTTGCAAATGACATATCAGATAAAGGGTTAATATCCAGAATCTGTAAGGAACTCACCAAACTCCACGCCCGAAAAGCAAACAACCCAGTGAAGAAATGGGCAGAAGATATGAACAGACACTTCTCCAAAGAGGACATCCACATGGCCAACAGACACATGAAACGATGCTCAGCATCCCTCCTCATCAGGGAAATACAAATCAAAACCACACTGAGATACCACCTCACACCAGTCAGAGTGGCTAAAATGAGCCGATCAGAGAACTCAAGATGCTGGCGAGGATGTGGAGAAACGGGCACCCTCCTACACTGTTGGTGGGAATGTAAACTGGTACAGCCCCTCTGGAAAACAGTGTGGAGGTTTCTCTGGAAACTAACAATAGAACTCCCCTATGACTCAGCAATAGCACTGCTAGGAATTTACCCAAGGGATACAGAAATGCTGATGCATAGGAGCACATGTACCCCAATGTTCATAGCAGCACTCTCCACAATAGCTAAAACCTGGAAAGAGCCTAAGTGTCCATCAACAGATGAATGGATCAAGAAAATGTGGTTTATCTATACCATGGAATACTACATGGCATTGAGAACGAATGAAATCTGGCCATGTGTAGCAACATGGATGGACCTTGAGGGTGTTATGGTGAGCGAAATAAGTCAGGCAGAGGAGGACAAATATCATATGTTTGCACGTATAGGAGGATTAGGAGGAACTTGACGGAGGAACAAGGGGGAGAAGAAGGGTGGAAATGGTGGGGGAAAGGGAGAGAGGCAAACCATGAGAGACTCTTGAATGCTGACAAAAACTGAGGACTGATGGATGTGGGGGGGACGGGGGGTGGGCATGGAGGAGGACACTTGTGGGGATGAGCACTGAGTGTTATGTGGAAACTAATTTGACAGTAAACTATTTGTAAAAAAAAACAAAAACAAAAAAAACAAAGAGTGAGAGAGATAGTTCTGCCTGTCTTCATTATATTTATCCAAATATTATCCAGCAACATGAGATTTGAAATGAATTTGACTTTATACTTTTCAGAGTATAAATTATAAGTATTGTTTTTCTTAGTAGATGAATATGATTTTTATATTTAGAAACAATATATGTATTTTTATACAAAATCAACAAAATAAAATTAGTGGTAGTCAGAAAGAAAAAGATAGAGGAAGGGAGACATGATCTAAAGCTGGGAACAGGTTTACCTTGACTATATGTAAGCCTACCAGTAAGCACAGTAGCTCATTATGTCTCTAGCACTTTGTACTAAAAGACACCAGAGAAAGGGAAAGCTTAGCATTGAGAAGTACATTGTGGAAAACCTCCAAAAATGATACAGAAGCAGTAGGAAGGAGATATAAAGACAAAAAAAAAAAAAAAGCTATTTCCACTTAACCTCAAACCGTGAGTCAGAATACAGAGTACATCGGAACCCTATTATCTCAAAACAGATAGAGATGATTCACTACCATGGTTTATAGAAAAGTCATGGAACCCAGGACAAAACAAGGTTAGAAATCAGGTCAAAGAGAAAAATCATGTCTGTGTTAGCAATGCTTAATATGAATTACATCTAAATAAAGGCTGACATGAATTTCTGTCTTGTTTTCTAAGAAAATATTTGTGTTTGTGTATCGAGCAATGATGAAGCAGAAATAGGAAGTGTTTAAATCTCAGCCCAAATATCTACTTGTGTCCATGACCTTGAAAGTCTGTCATACAATGTCTGAAGATCAGGATATTTGTCAGCATGAGAAATAGTATGAATCAAGATCACTGAGATAAAGCAAAAGCTCTGTAGGGGAAAAGGCCTCTGATTTTTTTCATGCATCATAAATGAATTGTTAGCCTAGTTTTATTTACTTTAATTTTGAGAATATCTAAGTGGACCTGCAGCTTGGCCTTTGCTCCGAACAAAGATAGAGGGTACCCTTGCCTCTGACTGTCCTTCCTCATTAATGACTCATTTGTAGACACATTACCATCTCCATTTAACATTACAGATAGAAGGCTGTAAAAATAGCCCTTGCCTTCAATCAGGCCCTGTCTTTGTTTTGGCTTGCCGCTTTGTAATATTCTGGATTGTGGATAATGTATCTTCAACCTTCAAAAGGAGCTAATCTTTCAAGAAATGCTGGGGCTTTTACTATCTTCTATATACCTGCTCTAGTGTCTAGAGTCTAGAGATAGACTAATGAACAATGCTGTCATAATCTCTACCCTCATGGAATTCAAAAATAAGTGGATGTGATGGTTATTTTATTGGTCAACTTGGCTAAGCCATGGCACCCAGATATTTATTTAGTCTAACACCACTCTGGATATTTCTGTGAAGATATTTTAGATGAGATTAATATTTAAAATCAGTCAATTCTGAGTAAAGAAGATTACTCTTCATTAAGTGAGTGGGCCTCTTCTAATCAGTTAAAGGCCAAAAGGGGAAACAGACTGAGTTCCATTAAGGAAGAGAGAATTCTGCCTCCAGACTGCCTTAGGGTCCTCGCTAAGGACGAAGAACTCTTCCCTGAATCTTCAGGTTACCTGCAGGTCCACCTGGTAAATTTTGAGCTTGCTAGCCTCCACAATTACATGAGCTAATTCCTTAAAATCAATCTCTCTCTGCCTCTGTCTCTCTCTCTTCTCTCTCTCTCACTCCTCCTTTATATATGAGCCCAGGAAGAGTGCTCTCACCAGGAACTGAATTGGATTTGGCTAGCATTTTGTTCTTAGACTGCCAGCCTTCAGATCTGTGAGAAAATAAGTTTTTGTTGTCGAAGCCTTCAGTCTATGGCATTCTGTTACAGAAGCTTGAGCTGACTTAGACATCAACAAAATTGGGATCCTTCATGAGTCTCAATCTTTAGGGACAGAAAGAAACACTTTTCTGGACATTTAGGTAAGAAGATACTACCTTCTTCTGAATATTTTAAAAAATGACTGTGTATCTGTCTGTCTTTCTACATATTAGATGAGTCTCCTCTTGCCACATGCTCTGTATACCACTGAGAACCCTAACGTTCATCTTTGGAGGACTCCATGACAGCAACTAAATGCTTACTCTACCACCTGACCCGTTCTCACCCTGAAAAACAGTACATGTACTGATTAAAGGCAGATCTCTAGAACTATAGTATGCAGCTCTAACTCACAGCCCCATGTTACTAACTTCTGTATACCGGTGGGTTTCTAGTGGCATACCTTTAGTGAAATCAACATAAGTAGAAGACAGAGAGCTGGTCCTGGTTCATGGAAGCAACGACATTCTAATGTCAGTTTTAATATACTCTAAAACTTGTTATTGTTGAACCCACAGCTTTCTTCCTACCAATATATCACCGCCCCCCCGAAATCACTGGAATGTATAGAGTGAGTTACAGTTGTTTGCATTTCAATCCCTTCCTATGTAACCTTTCTAACCACCTACCAAGGCTGTCTTGACATCTTTGTAATGCTTTTGGCCTTAGCTCAGTATCTACTACAAATCACTCAATCACAGAAAGACAATTTTAAGAAGAAAAAATATACTTGCAATTCACCATTAATATTTATCATACTCCTATGACTATCAACCATTCTATTACCTATAATGGACCCAGGCCTTGTGATGGGTGCTTTATGGATCTGTTTAGTCAAAAATCATTTAATCGTTACTTCTAATGTAGGTTTATCATCAGCTTTTGAAGGCTTGTTATTACTGTTTTTCACCACGCTTCTTTTAAATATTTTCCATTTGAGGCTAAGAAATGCTTTCATTCTGGCTTGCCTCGGCAACTTTTGTTATCAAAACATTTCTCTGGAGTCAGCGTTTCCGAATTACTTTTCACTGTGTTCACTGATCAAGAGCCTCTTAAGTGGAACGGTTGGCATAATCTTTCTAGCCAAAAGCACATTTCTGGGTAATAAGTGACCCTAAAACACTTAAACTTGAAGAGACCCAAATGCAGGAAAAGATAGTCTGATGCAGTTCTTCATATAATCAGGTAGAAAGTGTTCTGTATTATTGTGGCCTACTTTTCCCCAGGCCTCCCCCATTTTGGAGCTGAGACTGAGGCCATAGAGAGACAGATTTTGTCTTTGCCTGCTCATAAACACTAGCTCCCTACAATATCTACCCTGTTGTCCCTTTTATTCAAATTCTACTGGCAGCCCCTCAAAGATTATCTTTGCAAATGCACTTTAAACAATGTAACCATCCCTCACCTGGCAACAGCGGAGAGACTTTATAGATTCTGCTACGCACTGCTCTTACTGCCATTTTACCAGGCACCAAACTTTGCTAGGTAGTTGGAAAATACCTTTTCTTTGGGGATTGTGTTCATTTCCTGGGGTGGCTGCAACAAAGTATTGCAAACTGAGTGCTTTGAAAAAACAGAAATGTATTCTCTTATACATGGTAGGCTTGAAGTCCTAAATGAAGGTGTTGGCAGCCCTCAGCCCTTTCCAAGGCACTATGGAGAATCCTTCCATGTGTCTGCCTAGCTTCTGGTGGATGCTGTTAGTCCTTGGCAGCCCCTGGTTTGTAGATGCATCACTCCAGTCTCTGCCTCTATACTCACGTGGCATTCTTCTCTTATGTATGGTTGTGTACAGATGTCCTCCTTCTTAAAAGGACATCTCATTGGACTAAGGCACACCCAACCCCAGTAGGACCTCACTTTAACTTCATCGCTTTGGCAAAGATCACATTCACAGTTACCACAGCTTAGGACTTAAACGTATCTTTTGTGGGGACACAATTTAACCCAGTACTGGGAGCATGAAACCAGTCAACAAATATTTATTGAGGACTCACTCTGTGCCTGGCATTCACAGCGCTATTACTGGGCATTGCCTCTCCCATTCCCATCCACCTCTGCCCTGCATGCAGCATGGTCTCCCATCACTTCCCTCGGGGAGTGGCCAGGCCACTAATATGTGGATGCCTTTCAGATGCCAGGACTGCAAAGAGTGACTGGTGAAAGCACAGGACTGTGTTTCTCTCCCTTTTATAATGGCTCTATTGACAGAGAAGAGGTGCACAGCAGTGCAGTTTGCGTTTAGAATTCTTGCAGAGTTTTATATAACGTGGCCCCTTCCCTTCTGACTTCTGGTCTTCATTCCACTGAGGGGATAAAGGTGATTGAATGGGTCGGGGCTGGGCCAAGGACAACATTAAATGAAAGACCTGAGCTATATTCAGGGAAGAAAAACAAACAACAAAAAAGCACTTTCTGACCCTCTGGTTTTAAAAGTGGGCCTAAATCCACTCCTCGGGATCTTTTTTTCAGAAATGTTTCTGAGAAGTCTCAGACTCTCTTTCAGCTGAGTTTTGGCCATCCTGTTCCTATACATGGTGCATTCTCACGATTTATGTCATGAGCTCCACTCAGCCTTCTAGACAATCAGTCTCATCTCTAACGATCTACTCCATCTCTCCTATTTTAAATGTTAGTGACATTCACTATCAGTGAACACTTAATATCATATTTTGAAAATGCAGGCCCAGTTTAAGACACATCTCAGATCTTAAAATGTCAGTTCTTAGAAAAGGATTGAAAATAACGATTATTGGGGCGCCTGGGTGGCTTAGTCGGTTAAGCGTCCGACTTTCGCTTGGGTCATGATCTCGCGGTTCGTGGGTTCGAGCCCCGCGTCGGGCTCTGTGCTGACTGCCAGCTCGGAGCCTGGAGCCTGTTTCAGTCTGTGACTCCCTCTCTCTCTGACCCTCCCTGCTCACGCTGTCTCTATCTCTCCTAGAAATAAATAAAAAACATTTAAAAAAAAAAAAAGAAAGAAAGAAAATAACGATTATTGCACACTTAACCGTTTGCTAGATGCTATAGTGATTTCTTTGTATACATATCTGGCTAAATCCTCACAGATGTTTATGAAATAAATAGTATTACCATGTCCACTGTACAGTTTAAACAACTTACGTAACTGCTGTGATATCAATCAGTCAATCAATCAATCAATTGCCAAGGTTACATAGCCAGAACCTAGCACATATTTAGAACCTTGACTTAGCCTGCTGGTTCTTAACAATTTTTGCATTTTGCTCCTGGCATTATCATTCATGCCACACAGTCCACAGGGTGCTTAAACCTATACTCTATAAATACCTTGTGGGGCTTTTATTCTTTTAAAATTGATGGATAATCAGTAAATAAGACATACCTTGAATGCTCCAAGAAGCTGTGCATGGTAATAAACCAGACACGTGGAAACGTATGCTGGCAAGCAGCAGGAGTCCCATATCCATGTTTACCGCTGAATTTAAGGCACATCATCCCAGAATGTGTCACTCTCATAATCAGCCATTGAATTGCTTTATACACAAATTTCATCTCCCAGTGTAATGTATACATTGTTATCCTGGCAACCAAGTTCATGCTCTGTTGGCTCCTCCATCTGGGGTTATATGCAAATATTTTCTTTATATATGCATGCATAAATTTCCCAAACACAAATCCAATTTATTGGTATTAGCATGTGTTTTCACCCTCCAATATGCTGAGAGAGAGAATTTATGTTGGATACTTGTTAAAAACAGAATTAGATGTAGATTCAGAGCTAGAACTGTCTCTGTTAGGATAATATATTCCTTCATTCTGCTTTTTTTTTTCTTTTTTAATATTTTTTTCTAAATAGGTCAAATGAGGCTAGACTACAATTGGACAGTTTTATTTGTTTGACACAATTACTAACTGGGTAGCAGTCTCTTTTATTTATGACTGGTGATTATTTTTCCTTTTTCTATTTTTTTTAATTTTTACCATTTTGAGCTAACATAATGTATCCCAGGCAGCAGAGAAAAGAAAACACATGGTCCTCAGTTTACAAACTGATGTGCCTCCTCACCAGTTTACTATAATATAATGTACTATGCTACACTACACTATACTATACTATATTATACTATGCTATGCTATGCTATAATGAACTTGTCTTTAAACAACTTTTATTACCATTCATTCATCTATCCATCACCGACTATATCATAGACATGGGGCACCAATTATGTTTCAGATACTGGTAAATATTTAAGTGATTCTCAGGCCATAGACTGATTCCAGGTCAGTATTTGGCTCTTACAATGTAACTCAGGTTTGAACTCAGTCAGAATAGCGATATTTCTAAGCTTAAGGTTAATATTTGCCAATGGGCAAGTCATTTCCCCTGTTCCTTCACTCATTTGTTTCATCTGTACAATAATAAGATTGCTTCTTTTAGACCCAACATTCCATGATTGAAATGATCATCCAGTGATTAGTATAGTAGCAGTCTGTGATTAGTATTCGTATAATCTGTGATTATACTAATCTGCTTATGTTTATAACTTCCTACATAAAGTTGGTTTTAAAATGCTTTTTAACAAAATGATAGTCAAGTTCTTGATAGTTGTGGAAATTCCAAATATTACCAATGCTTAGAAAAAGGGAAAATAGCAGTTCCCTCGAATAATATATTCCAGAGATGAACAGTCAACATTTTAGCTTTTTTGTTTTGTTTCCCCTCTGCCATATTTTTATAGGAAATGGCATTTTAATTAAAACTTTCATGATAAAATACTTTTTTTTTTTGGTTATACAAATATCTCCATCTGGTCCCCAAGTTTTTGTATCTATTTTTAAATTATTTTCTGCATATCTCCAGAAGTTCTTTGGCATCTGTCCAAGTTCTGCCATTGGGTGGGAAGAGTAGAGAGAAAACACAAGCTGTCAAATATCAGGGTGGATGAGGGCTTCCCACCAGAGTCTAGAGAGGTCTATAATATTGTTATGTGAGCAATGAACACAGTCCTGAAGCATTATCAGGATTAATTCCATGACTACTGCCTGGGGATCCTCACAGAAAGACCATTTCACAGTCCAGAATGAGAAAATTGATAAAAAAATATCTTGGAAAAGAAACTTGATTGTTGAGCTCATTTGCACACTTACTGATTCTGGTTGTCTGAATTAATCAGGAGTCACCATTTATGCAACAGTGACTTCCAGGAAAATGATTCACAATGAAAATAAATGGAGGTCTGTGTTCAATCCAAGAGAAACATTTGCTCAGCTGGAAAGTCAGCCAAGTGGAATATATGCCTGCTCACCTCAGACTGTCCCCTAGTCATCTTGTATTTAATTATATGGTAACAGTGGGGATGTTAATGCTTGCCTAGCTTCAGTACAATGTTAGAATATCGTATCCTTTCCTGAACTTAGAAACTCTTTCTAGCCCTTCTAAATATTCTTTTATTTTGTGGAGTGTTAACATTTTGTGTTTCTGTTGTCTTTAACCTCCTCTTCTATTAGCACCACCCATGAAAAAGACATGAATGTTACGTAAATAGAGAGGCATTCCCTTGTAGGATGCTAAATGAGAGTAGAGAAGATATTTTGAGGTATGCGAAGGGATGGAGTGCTCCTTAGTAATCATTTCTTCAACTTTTCCTCCTTGTCAAAGAGGATGATGCCAACTCTTTATTGAGTCAGATGTCAGACACAAATGCCAAAGCATTATATGTGGATGGGAGAGTTAGTGTTACCTAGTCTTTTTTTTTTTTTTTTTTTCTGTCTTGATCTTAGAAACTCTAGATCTGTAAGCAACGTCTCCTTTCTTCCTATAAGGATAGATAAGAATCAGTCTCCTTAAGAAGTTTTATAAAAAGTTCATAAAAAGTCACAAGTAAGCACACATTGTCTGTAGTTCCTGTGGTTCTTTAGGTCATTCTGTCTTCCACCCATTGTTCGTTGGCTTCATATGGCACTGCTCTATGGAAGTTGTTTAATTTGAAGATTCAAAAATCTCATCTCAAGCCTGAGTCTTCTTGGCTGCTTTGTAACATCTGAAACATATTATCACTTCTTCTTTAAACACTCTTCCCTGGTTTTGGGGTGCTGATCCTCTCCAATCCTCCTTGAAGCCATCTGGTGGTTTTTTACTGTCTTGTTTCCCCATCCAATGACCACATCATCTAACCAACTTGATGTCATGCATAAAGTTGTCAAGAAAGTTGCTGAAGTTGGTATGGTTATAACATCTCATCAAGAACTTCAGAATGAGGGGTGCCTGGGTGGCTCAGTCAGTTAAGTGTCTGATTCTTGATTTTGGCTGAGGTCATGATCTCATGATTCATCGGTCTGAGTCCCATGTCAGGCTCTGTGCTGACCTAATGGAATCTGCTTCGGATTCTCTCTCTCCCCTACCCCACTTTCTCTCTCTCAAAAATAAATAAGCATTAAAAAAAGAACTGCAGAATGATAAAGTTAATGTTTATATAATTCATTTTTTTTTATCAATAGTGGATGAACAACTCTGAAATTGTCATCCTAACAGGCCACTTACATTAAAAGGTAAAAATCTATTTGTTGCCTACAGTGTTTCCCAAAAGCTTCAGAAAAATTAAAGATGTCTCAAAGCTCTGCCTCCAGACCAATTTTTTTCCTCACTGTTATCTCCTTTGGTTAACATTACGACTCCGTCTATAAACTCTGTGTCAAGAATTGTGAAATCTCAAACTTTCATTTCCACGTTTTTATTTTCTGAATTTCATGTTCTCCTGTACTGGTTGAGAATGTGATGAGTGTAATTGCATGGCTGTTCCATTAGTACACTGATCAATAAGGTTTTTTTAACGACTACATAATATGATGGCTTTAATGCACAAAAAACTATGCCAGGCACCTGCTGTCAGCATATCATTAACATTATTCATAATTAATTAGTTCTGGACTGGTTATTTTCTGGTGGTTGCCTCATAGGCAGCCAGCCATCTTCTTAACAACTGTTGGAAAGTAAGTCAGGAGCTGCTTTTATTTTACTCCATCTTTTTTTTTTTATGCTTTTTAATTTATTTCTAGGAGAGAGAGACAGCGTGAGCAAGGGAGGGTCAGAGAGAGAGGGAGTCACAGACTCTGAAATAGGCTCCAGGCTCTGAGCTGGCAGTCAGCACAGAGCCCCACGCGGGGCTCGAACCCACCAACCGCGAAATCACGACCTAAGCGAAAGTCAGACGCTTAACCGACTAAGCCACCCAGGCGCCCCTATTTTACTCCATCTTGAATCCTTATACTCCAAGTCACTCCATCACCAGGTGAGTCACTAGCCTGGACTCGAAAATATTCTAGGGAGCTTAATTTAAATAAAACAGAGTCTCTGGCTTTCAACTCATTGCCTACTACCCTTCTTTGCCTTCTATTTTCATCAAGTCCTTGATATTAAATGTCTCCCACCAGTTTACTATTTATTTTACTATGCCTCCACATCTTATAATTAAGAGTTTTATTTCTCAGTAAGCAGGGTCCTGTTGTGACCTCTGGCTAATATATTGCTTATCAATATGGTGTTGACACTCTTTTTACCTAGCTTTTATATGTTCACTAATATTGATCACTCTTTCTTGATCTTAGAATAATTCTTATTTTATTCAAGACCATCTACCCTATTTCACAATTGCTTGCATTTATCTTTCCTGATTTATACAGATAAAAATGCATAAATATGCTTTATATAACACTTTGTTTTTAAAAAATTTTAATGCTTTATATAATCTTTAAAGACACATATCTAATAGAATAAATATTACCCTGTCATTATTGCTATCCTCACCCAACTTCATCCAGCTCACACCTTGTCACATATTCCTTATTTCACCATTTTCCTCCAAGTTATACGGTTTTAAAATTTCCACTGTCACTATAGAATCTAATGCTCCATTCCTCCTTAAATTTAGTTGTTTTATCAAATTCTGTTGACTCCATCACATCTTTTTCATTCCCTAGCCATTTTCCCAGACGAGTAGCTCATCATCTCTCATCTTAATTTATGAGATAGTGTCTGAAATGCTTATCACAATCTTTTCTTCTCGTCATTCATAACTCCACCAGAGTCACCATTATGTAATATAAAGAAAACTTACATTTAGGGTGTCACAGTCATCAAGAAGCAGAAAAGTCCTTTTCTTTGATCATGATGGCCTGTAGAAGAGGCAAGATTTAGCAAGGTCTCCAAAAGTCTCCACCGTCTTTTCTATTTGCAAGTACAGCCATATAGTAACCATCTCATTAATATTTCATACTTTTGGTCCTTTTATTCCCTCTAAGTAGGATCTTCTTCACAAAGCCCCAGTTATCCAAAGTCCGGCTTAAATATGATCCTTCTTCATTCAGGCTTCCATGATGAACACTGAGCAAAATTCAGATTTCCCTTACTTTCTCTCACTTAGTACTTTGTCTATATCTCCATTATGGATTATGTATAGTAACTCATGTAAATATAATACTTCCTAACTAGATCGAGGCAAACTTATTTGCTGCATCCCCCATAGTGCTAGGAACAGTTATAGAAACGGTGCATAGAAATAACAGCACATATCTGGCATAATGCTCTTTCAAGTGGTGGGAGTAATAAATCTACATGATACCTACTAATTCTAATTCTGTATCTTCCTAGCAATTTACTTCTGTGTCATAAGATGAGATAAATTTTATACTCCTTGTTTTTAAGACTATTATTCATTCAGCAGATCCGGAAGCATGAACTCACTCACTGTCTTATCCTCAACTGTAAAATGGGGATACACTGGTATTTACCTGATAGTTATTGTAATGATTAATTCAGACAATATATGTAAAATATATAGCACTATACAGTGCTAGTCATATGTATTAATTATCATTAATTATACTTGTTGGAGGTGAAATGTCACATATTTTAACAACAATATCAAACTTATTGTTCTAACTTCCACATTAGATAGGGATACACCAATTGAGATAAAAAGAAAAACAATACTAGTTATTCTATAATTCATCAAGGTGTTCGCAAACATTGATGCAACTATAGCACTTGCTAAACCCTACAATTTAAAAAAATGTAGTAGTAGTAGTAGTAGTAGCAGTAGTCATTGTACCAGGAATTTTATATGTATTTTCTCATTTTCTTCAACACAACTGTTAATAAAAATGCAATTGTATTTCCATTTTGCCAATGAGAATGGAAAATAATTGATGTGAGTTTACACAGCTAGGAAAATTGAGAAGGGATACTTGAATCATGATCTGTCCAGTTAAACAAGGCAATTGCTCTCATTATTTAGTCTCCAGTATATTTTCTTCTGAATCACCTTATATCCAGATAATAGTTATTTGAAGGTCATAGTAAACTTCACATATGAAAACTGTGTTCACACCCAATAAAAAGATAAAATTTTTTCTGAGAAATATGATACTATTTTACTTTTACCTTTTGTAGCACATATCATTTTCTACTTTAAGTTATATTTATTCACATATCCATTTTTTCTGCCCATCCAATCGCTAAGGATGTTTGAGAAAAATACCCGTGTTTTGTCCAGTTTTGAACATCCCAGAATACTTGGCAAGTTGCATTACACAAAAAGTAGGTGGAGAAATCTATGAGAGTTTGCATTTTTTTTTGTTTCCCATGTCAATTTTGTGACATATTACAATAGGCTTCAATTTTCTTGTTTTAAAAGTGAGGGGAAAAGGAATGTTCTGAGCAGTCACTTTCTTTTATTATCATTTTTTAAAAATATTTTATTTTTTGATTTTATTTTATTTTTGAAAGAGACAGACAGAGCACAAGTGGGGAAGGAGCAGAGAGAGACACACACAGAATCTGAAGCAGGCTCCAGGCTCTGAGTTGTCAGCACAGAGCCCGATGTGGGGCTTGAACTCATGAACTGCAAGATCATGACCTGAGCTGAAGTCAGATGCTTAGCTGACTGAGCCACCCAGGTGCCCCATCACTTTCATTGCATGACAGGTGGATACATAGATTTAATCAAAGGGCTAAATAGGTTTGAAGACAGGTGAAGCTCTGATCTGAACTCAAAATATTCTAGGGTGTCTAATTTAAATAAAACAGAGTCTCTGGCTTATAACTCATTGCCTTCTTTGCCTTCCATGTTCAAACCCATTTACCCAGGTTTTGAACTAATCCTGTTTTCTTTTGATCTGCATGACTATCTTAGAGCTGAGCACTAAGAAATCTCAAGAAATTTAGTTTCAAGAAATTTTCATTCCAGTAAGTTGAAAGCTTACTGTTGTGAATGCCATTAAGAAATGAGTTTTAATTCCTGATGGAAACAATATGATTTTTCTGTTTTAGAATTTTCTATATACATGATAACAGAGAATCATTAACTGACCAATTATTTTATCATCGCTCTGATTTTGTGGACCAACGTTTCTTAGCTTCACAAAATTAAGCCACTAACTAAACTGAATCTGCAAATATGAAAAACATCAATGGTCCCCGAAAGTTGTAGCCTGAATCCACTGGTTTCTCCCACATCTATAGTTTTCAAGGTTTAAATAATCTGTTTACAGCTCTATTTAGTCATTCAAATGACTTTCTAAGTCCGCAACTCTAATAACAGATCTGTAAACAACTTTTGCTATGTGCCTAAACACCTGGTTTGTTGATGGCTGCAACCTTGAATCTCATTCTCTAAGACTGGGATTCTTTCATGGAACTTACTGTTCAAATTTGCTCAAATTATAAGTCTTTTAAACCAACCATTTCTTACAAGGCAATCCTTCATTTTATTTTTTTATTTTTTGTTAATGTTTTATTTATTTCTGAGAGAGGGGGAGAGAGAGAGAGAGAGAGAGAGAGCATGAGCAGGTGAGGGTCAGAGAAAGAGGGAGAAAGAGAATCTGAAGCAGACTCCAGGCTCTGAGCTAGCTGTCAGCACAGAGCTCTATGCAGGGCTTGAACCCACCAACCATGAGATCATGACCTGAGCTGAAGTCGGATGCTCACCCAACTGAGCCACCCAGGCACCCCTGCAATCCGTCATTTTAAAACTAGGGAAACTTGTTCTGATGAGCTCTGAGTGTTTTAGGTAAGTGATGAATCATTAAATTCTACACCTGAAACCAATTTTGCCATATGTGTTAACTAACTAGAGTTTAAATAAAAACTTGAAATAAAATAAAAAATAAAGTAAAATAAAATTAGGAAAAAGTTCTGTGGAATTTTCAACTAATAATGGTAGTTAAAGAACTTAGCTAAAACATCAGGAAATAGCCTACCCCAACAGGTGACATTATTGCATGACCCTTTGACTTGTCTCTTTGTGCTACTCATTGTAGCTGTTCCATGTTCTATGTCAACATGTTTTCCCTTCTGTGAAAATGTTGGCCTAGAACCAAATGCCTTGAGTTCAGTGACATACCTTATAACAGAGAAGCATCCATTCTTGTTTAAACCATGAAAATAGTAGAAACAGAATCTTCCTCTCTTAAAACCAACAACATGAATTAATTATTTAGGCTCTAATATGATTACCATTGCAGCACACTTGCATAAAAAAGAACTAATGGGTTGCAGTTGGTAAACACTTTATGATAACTTGTAATCCTGTCAGTCAGCATGATCATTGTATTTGCAAATTAATCTAAAATCAGAAAATACAAGAAAATTAAGTTAAGTCCATATTTAGACTAGGTGTGGTTTGTGCAACCATTATGTGGAAAAGCTTTGACCCTATGAAACTGTATATGAAGATAGTTCTGCCAATAGCTTCAGACTGCACAATGAGAGCAAGATTTCTAGATCTCCTTGATTATTTCAAAGATAAGAATTACAACGAAACAAAAACCTTTACAGGATAAGTAAACCTGATAAAAATGCTGTTTAAAATGTAATGTCTACTAGAAAGGATTAATGTCTACAATGTCTCAGTTTTACATATAATCAAATAAGCATAAATAGGGAAGGTTTTATTTTTAATTATTACCTACTCATCTTTATTATCATCATCCAAAAATAAATGTCAGCAGAGTATAATTTTAAGACAAAGAAGGTATTCTTTTTAAAAAGAAGAGCAACTGATTCAAAGTGCTTAAATTAATATGAATAAGTAAATAGTATTTCATGTACATTAATACGTAACTGCAACCATAGCCACAAATAGTGATTTTATACAATTTTTAAGGAGCTCAGTAGGTCATTTAATAAAGAAGAGTTTTGGAAGAGGTTTGTTTTCAGTGGCTTCTTTTGTTTTTCAATTTGAGATTCTAGGCAGAAGTTATGCATATATTTTTTTACCTTTAAGAAGTAATAATCCAATTATCTTAAGTTTAGAAAATATCTAGCTAATTTATTTCCTTTTGCTTAGATTTAGTATGTTTTCTTTGTAACCTTTTTTTTTTTTTTGAGACAGAGAGAGACAGAGTACAAGTGGGGAGGGGCAGAGAGAGAGGGAGACACAGAATCTTAAACAGGCTCTAGGCTCTGAGCTAGCCATCAGTCAGCACAGAGCTCGAACCCACAAACCGTGTGATCATGACCTGAGCCAAAGTCAGATGCTCAACTGACTGAGCCACTGAGGTGCCCCTCTTTGTAAGCTTCTTAATACTCCTCAGGGGAATTTAAAGAATCAGAAGGTTTCCGGATGTTATATGGAAACCAACTTAACAATAAACTATCTGTAAAAAAAATAACAATAATATTAATAATAAATGAGAATGATATATGCCAAAAAAAAAAAAAAGTTCTTAAAAAAAATAATCAGAAGGGAATACCACATAAGACTTGAGATTTGAAACACATAATCATGTCAATGTGACTGGTATACTGATAGGTCTGTCTAAATTTAAGCTCAGAAGGATTTATACATGACCATAAGCTATGCATCAATTAAGTGCCTGAGTTTAAATATGAGTTTTAACCTCTGATAATTTTTATAATTTGAAGTTAGCTTTAATTAATTGCATAGCCACTAACGAATCTGCTCGGGATGCTGATTTACAGCTTTTCAGCTTAACAGTTTAGTTGCAATGAAAATAAAATGAATGATAAATCAAGTTTGTGTTCTCCAAATGCAAATTGTTACGAAGGCTAGGATGTTCTATTTTTCTCAGAATTATGTAAGCATATGATTTTTCCTTCTTAATACCTGACTTCTGAAATTACCCCTTATCCAACCAGTTTCTTAGACTTTCAACTCTACCGCTCAGTTTATTCTCATCTCTGGCCTTCAATCACTTGAACTTATCTTAGTCTATTAGAACATAAAACCTTTCTGGCTATTTCCCTCCCAGGCCATCCTGGACTGATGTCATGATTAATCATATTAGTGACTTTCTCCCCACTTCTCTACATATATTTACACTCCTTACCTTCTTCTACTTCTGACCCCTCCCTGGCAGTGCCCAGCTGTTGAGCAGTCCTATCTTCTTTCAGTTTCCTAGGCAGGGACAAGCTAAGGAGGGAAAACCATACCCTCTTTGTGATTACACCCATTATGATTACGGATTTGCATAAGCCCTGAAGCAACTCAGCAGGTTTTTGTTTTTTAAAGGTCCTTATTCAAATAGGGGCTATTCCAAACTGTGAAAACAAACTTCATATTTCCAATCGTATCTCTAATCTATTTAACTATCACTCTTAGCATACAGTCTATTTTACTGACACACTGATGGTTATCAATAATGGAATTTTTAAAACTCTTGGACGCTTTCCATCACAATGAGTGAAAGAGTGTATGACATCAACACACACACACACACACACACACACACACACACACACACACACACACACACACACGTTTAGAGTGATTCCAGGATGGGCTGTAGACCATGAGAAAACAATATAACAAATGTATGAAACAACCTCACAGAAAAGGTAGAGGGAAAAGCCCTGACTCAAGTTACTTGAGCAATGAATGGAGTCTGAAAGACTAAAAGTAAAAGAAACTACATAAACATTGTGTTCTACTTGATGAAACTCTCTCTGAAAGGAGCACCAGTTAAAAGTTTTGATACTGCTATATACCTATATTGAGAATGAATGATTAAGTGAATCGATGGTGGATGGTGGGAGCTCTGTATCTCAATGTGGGTGTGAGAGATTACAAATAGAAACAAAAAGAGGCTATAACAGCCCCTATGTAATGGAGTAGAGTGGCAGACAGCAATATGAACCCAGGTACATAGTAGCAGTAGGAGAAGCATTGTGCAGTCAGAAAGGAAACCAATCATATTGATAATTGACATCACGACCTTTATTTTCCCACCTCCTATTACCTCATCAACCCTCCATAATATTATTTCTAAGAATAGTGTCCTAATAAATTATTTACTAATTACCAAATCCTAAGCCATATCTTTAGTATTAAATCTACTTAACTTCTCATCTTCATTTGGCAGCACTGAGCAGTCTTGTGGAGTCGGTGCTGTTTGACTGTATTGGCTATGCCTTTGAATTCCAGCCCATCACTTGAGAATACGCTTTCAAGATACGATGCCCCAGTTGTCATTTTTTTTTTTCAATACCTAGAGCAAAGATCTAATTCTCAAGCAATGTCTGTAGTTCGGTGGGGGTGAACAATGAGTAATTCATGCTAGGAATTTGTGTATGTTGTTGTACTTTACAGCAGCAACATGAGTGTAAACAATAGAAAATAAACCTTTATTTAATAAAATTGTTTCAGTTGCGTTGGAAAAATAAAATCGGACATTAAATAATTTCTAAAAAAAAGAAAGTCCTGATTTATCGTTTCTTAACAATTTTACTTCTCTTTCCTTTCTATAAATAAGATTGTTTCCAAGATTTTCTTCAAGCAAATCTTTCTTCCTTGAAAAATGTCATTCCTTTATCTGGTTCTAAAATCACCTAGTTTCTGTGGCACCTGAGTGTCTCAGTCAGTTGAGTTTCCAACTTTTGATTTTGGCTCAAGTCAAGATCCCAGAGATGTGGGATCGAGCCCCCATTAGGCTCCATGCCTAACATGGAGTCTACTTAAGACTCTCTCTCCTTCTCTCTCTCCCACTCTGTCCCACTCCCTCCATATCTTTCTCTCTCTCAAGAAACAAACAAAAAAAGATAAAATCATCTATTTTCTTAACATTCCCAAAATAGGTGGGGTTAGTTCTTCCCTATAGGTGGGGAAGAGCATTTTCTGATACCTCCAATTTGTAAGGAGACTTTTCTGCCTTTATCATCAGATTCTCAAATAAATTAATGAAATCAAAATATTTTAAATTATTAGAAAAATCCATGCAACTTTGTTGCAGTGTATTGATTTTAACATAAGCAGAGTGAGAAGTGACATCATCAAGATGGTGCATTAGGTTATTTTCAACATCCATCTACCTCATGAGAAACACAACTAACAGCTATCCATAGATAAAACAACGTTGTGAAAATTCCAGAAGCCAGAGGGGAGGCAGAAACACCTCCTGGACCAGAGACTGAGAGGGATCAACACAGTTTCACTTTGAATACATTGTTTCTCCTGTGGGCCAGCACAGCTCCACACCCAGAGGACCCCCCTGGGACCACAGTTTCTCCAGTGGGAAAGAGTTCAAGGCAGACTTCTAGAAACGTACAACCTACCCCAACGAAATCATGAAGAAATAGAAAATCTTAACGGACCAATAATGAGTAAAGAGATTGAGTCAGTAATCCAAATCTCACAAGAAAGAAAATCCAGGGACCAGATGGTTTCACTGGTGAATTTTACCAAACACTTAAAGAAGACTTAATGACAACCCTTCTCAAACTCTTCCAAAAAATAGAAAAATAGGGAATACTTTCAAACTCATTTTATGAGGTCTGCATTATACTGATATCAGTCAGACAAGGACAGAACAAGAAAGAAAATTTCAAGTCAATATTCTTTTTTTTTTTTTTTCTAGGAGAGAGATAGAGAGAGAGACAGCGTGAGCAGGGGAGGTCAGAGAGAGAGGGAGACACAGAATCTGAAACAGGCTCCAGGCTCTGAGCTGGCAGTCAGCACAGAGCCCAATGCGGGGCTCGAACCCACGAACCGTGAGATCATGACCTAAGCAAAAGTCGGATGCTTAACCAACTAAGCCACCCAGGCGCCCCTCAAGTCAATATTCTTGATGAACATAGGCACACAAAAATTCTTGAATAATGATATGGACGTCTACCTCTTGACCTAGGTATATTGAAGTTTGAGTGAAAAGGAAATACACTTTACTGTTAAGCCTCTGAGATTAGAGGGTGTATTTATTTTGGCAAATAGCATTACTCACCCCAACCTGCATAAGTCTTTAGCACCTCAATGTAGATACTATTCTTAAAGTGGTAAGTGTAAAAATACTCTAATCCTTCGTTCTACATGGTGATGGCAGCTGTATTTCTAAAGCACACCTTATTTCCAAAAGTATTTGGTAATTCACCACAAAATAACTTAATGATGCAATAATGGCCAAATACCTATGTATATAAGGTCTATAAAATGCCGCATTTTTGTGTTTTTGGTAGTTCTTCCTGCTATTTAAGTCAACTGCCTCCTTACCCGTTAAAACCTCATCATTCAATTAATTCACATTTTGCAAATTGTATATGTTCTCAGGTTTCAATTTTTTAAATTTTTTTTTAATGGTTTCATTTATTTCTAGGAGAGAGAGAGAGACAGCGTGAGGAGGGGAGGGTCAGAGAGAGAAGGAGTCACAGACTGAAACAGGCTCCAGGCTCTGGGCTGGCAGTCAGCACAGAGCCCGACGCGGGGCTCGAACTCACGAACCGCGAGATCATGACCCAAACGAAAGTCGGACGCTTAACCGACTAAGCCACCCAGGCGCCCCATGGTTTCAATTTTTTAAATTGTTTTTGTTCTGTTCTGGAATTATCTTTATTACAGATTTCTTCTTGCAAAAGGACTACTCATGTTCTCGACCTCACAACATTATTTTTTTCTTGCAGAATTCCATTTTGTACTACCAGTTAAAAAAATGAGTCCACATTTACACTTTTGTAACACAACATTTAAAGTATAATGTACCATTTATCATATTTATCATTAATACATAAATTCTCTTCTGCAAGCTTTTAAACCATTTTAAGTTCCTTATTAATGCTGTGTTTATCTCCTAACCCAGTGGGTGTCTAGAATAAACAGATATTATTTTATTTTCAGTTGGAAAGAATTAATTTTCCTCTATTAACATGAAAATTGTAATTTTTTAAGACAAGAATATATTGAATTTTATCTTTAACAATTACCATTTTAGGCCAAAAATAATTACAAAATAATGAGACCAAGAAGGTTCTAAAGTAGAAGACAGAAATTTATCCTATTAAGAAAGAAACAAAATTACAAGCAGTTCTTTCTGTATTAATAATGCCTAATATGAGTATTATTTTTTTTTGTTTACAAATAGTTTCTTGTCAAATTAGTTTCCACATAACACTCAGTGCTCATCCCCACAAGTGTCCTCCTCCATGCCCATCCCTCTCCCCCACATCCATCAGTCCTCAGTTTTTGTCAGCATTCAAGAGTCTCTCATGGTTTGCCTCTCTCCCTTTCCCCCACCATTTCCACCCTTCTTCTCCCCCTTGGTCCTCCTAATCCTCCTATACGTGCAAACATATGATATTTGTCCTCCTCTGCCTGACTTATTTCGCTCAGCATAACACCCTCAAGGTCCATCCATGTTGCTACACATGGCCAGATTTCATTCGTTCTCAATGCCATGTAGTATTCCATGGTATAGATAAACCATATCTTCTTGATCCATTCATCTGTTGATGGACACTTAGGCTCTTTCCATGTTGTAGCTATTGTGGAGAGTGCTGCTATGAACATTGGGGTACATGTGCTCCTATGCATCAGCATTTCTGTATCCCTTGGGTAAATTCCTAGCAGTGCTATTGCTGAGTCATAGGGGTGTTCTATTGTTAGTTTCCTGAGGAACCTCCACACTATTTTCCAGAGGGGCTGTACCAGCTTACATTCCCACCAACAGTGTAGGAGGGTGCCCGTGTCTCCACATCCTCGCCAGCATCTAGAGTTCTCTGATTGGCTCATTTTAGCCACTCTGGCTGGCGTGAGGTGGTATCTCGGTGTGGTTTTGATTTGTATTTCCCTGATGAGGAGTGATGCTGAGCATCGTTTCATGTGTCTGTTGGCCATCTGGATGTCCTCTTTGGAGAAGTGTCTGTTCATATCTTCTGCCCATTTCTTCACTGGGTTGTTTGCTTTTCGGGCGTGGAGTTTGGTGAGTTCCTTACAGATTCTGGATATTAACCCTTTATCTGATATGTCATTTGCAACTATCTTTTCCCATTCCGTTGGTTGCCTATTAATTTTCTGGGTTGTTTCATTGGCTGTGCAGAAGCTTTTAATCTTGAGGAGGTCCCAACAGTTTATTTTTGCTCTTGATTCCCTTGCTTTTGGGGATGTGTCAAGTAAGAAGTTGCTGCGGTGGAGGTCAAGGAGGTTGTTTCCTGCTTTCTCCTCTAGGGTGTTGGTAGTTTCCTGTCTCACGTTCAGGTCCTTTATCCATTTTGAGTTTATTTTTGTGCATGGTGTGAGAAAATGATCTAGTTTCATTCTTCTGCATGTTGCTGTCCAGTTCTCCCAACACCATCTGTTAAAAAGGCAGTCTTTTTTCCATTGCATATTCTTTCCTGCTTTGTCAAAGATTAGTTGGCTGTATACTTTTGGGTCCACTTCTGAGTTCTCAATTCTGTTCCATTGGTCTATGTGTCTGTTGTTGTGCCAATACCATACTGTCTTGATGATGACAGCTTTGTAGTAGAGGCTAAAGTCTGGGATGGTGATACCTCCCGTTTTGGTTTTATTTTTCAGTATTACTTGGGCTATTCGGAGTTTTTCTGGTTCCATACAACTTTTAGGATAGTTTGATCTAGTTTTGAGAAGTATGCTGGTGAAATTTTGATTGGAAATGCATTGAATGTGTAGAGTGCTTTAGGTAGTAATGACATTTTAACTATATTTATTCTTCCTATCCATGGGCATGGAATGTTTTTCCATTTCTTTGTGTCTTCTTCAATTTCCTTCATAAGTTTCCTATAGTTTTCATCACACAGATCTCTTGTATCCTTGGTTAGGTTTATTCCGAGGTATTTTATGGTTTTTTGTGCAATTGTGAATGGGATCCGTTTCTTGATTTCCCTTTCTGTTGCTTCATTGTTGGTGTATAAAAATGCAACCGATTTCTGTACGTTCATTTTGTACCCTGCAAATTGGCTGAATTCTTGAATCAGTTCTAGTAGGCTTCTGGTGGAGTCTGTTGGGTTTTCTATGTAGAGTATCATGTCATCTGTGCAGAGTGAAAGTTTGACTTCCTCTTTGCCAATTCTGATGCCTTTGATTTCCTTTTGGTGTCTGATGGCTGATGCTAGGACTTCCAGCACTATGTTAAACAACAGTGGTGAGAGTGGACATCCCTGTCGTGTTCCTGATCTCAGGGGGAAAGCTCTCAGTTTTTCCCCGTTGAGGATGATGTTAGCTGAAGGCTTCTCATAGATGGCTTTGATGATGTTTAAGTAGGTTCCTTCTATCCCAACTTTCTCGAGAGTCTTTATTAAGAAGGGATGCTGTATTTTGTCAAATGCTTTTTCTGCATCTATTGTCAGGATCATATGGTTTTTATCTTTTCTTTTATTGATGTGATGTATCACACTGATTGATTTGCGAATGTTGAACCAGCCCTGTAACCCAGGAATGAATCCCACTTGATCTTGGTGGATGATTCTTTTTATATGCTGCTGGATTCGATTTGGAAGGATCTTGTTGAGGATTTTTGCATCCGTATTCATCAAGGATATTGGCCTGTAGTTCTCTTGTTTTCCTGGATCTCTGTCTGGCTTGGGAATCAGAGTGATGCTGGCTTCATAAAATGAGTCCGGGAGTTTTCCTTCGATTTCTATTTTTTGGAATAGCTTGAGAAGAATTGGGATTAATTCTGTTTGAATGTCTGGTAGAATTCTCCAGGGAAGCCATCAGGTCCAGGGATCTTATTTATTGGGAGATTTTTGATCATGATTCAATTTCTTCACTTGTTATGGGTCTGTTCAGGTTTTCTATTTCTTCCCGTGTGAATTTTGGTAGTGAGTGTGTGTTTAGGAATTTGTCAATTTCTTCTAAATTGTCCAATTTGTTGGCATATATTTTTTCATAGTATTCCCTGATAAATGCTTGTATTTCTGAGGTGTTGGTTGTACTAAGTCCATTTTCATTCATGATTTTTCTATTTGGGTGCTCTCTCTTTCTTTTTGATAAGTCTGGCTAGAGGTTTGTCAATTTTGTTTACTTTTTCTAAAAACCAACTCTTGGTTTCATTGATATGTTCAATTGTTTCTTTGGTCTCTATGTTGTTTATTTCTGCTCTAATTTTCACTATTTCTCTTCTTCTACTGGGTTTAAGGCGTTCTTGTTGCTCTGCCTCTAGTTCCATTAGGGGAGCAGTTAGATTTGGACTTGCGCTTTTTCTAATCTCTTGAAATAAGCCTGGAGAGCAATGCACTTTCCTCTTAGCACTGCCTTTGCTCCATCCCATAGATTTTGAATTGTTGTGTTTTCATTTTCATTTGTTTCCATATATTTTTAAATTTCATCTCTAATTGAATGATTGGCCCATTCATTCCTTAGAAGGGTGTTCTTTAACCTCCATGTTTTTGGAGATTTTCCAGACTTCTTCCTGTAATTGATTTCAAGTTTCAAAGCATTATGATCTGACAGTTACATGGTAGGATCTCAATTCTTTTATATATTGAGGGCTGCTTTATGTCCCAGTATGTGATCTATCTTGGAGAATGTGCCATGCGCACTTGAGAAGAAAGTAAATTCCCTGGCCTCAGGATGTAAAGTTCTAAATATATTCGTCAGATCCATCTTGTCCAATGTGTCTTTCAAGTCCATTATTTCTTTAGTGATTTTCTGTCTGGTTGACCTATCCATTGCTGTAAGCAGAGTATTAAAGTCCCCTGCTATTAGCACATTCTTATCTATAAGTTTGTTTCTGTTTGTGATTGTTGCAGATATTTAGGTGCTCCCATATTCCGTGCATAGACATTTATGATTGTTAGTTCTTCCTGATGGATGGACCCTGTAATTATTATGTAGTGCCCTTCTTCATCTCTTGTGATTGTCTTTAATTTAAAGTAGTTTGTCTGATATAAGTATCGCCACTCTGGCTTTCTTTTGATTTCCTGTAGCATGATATATATTTCTCCATCTCCTTACTTTTAATCTGAAGGTATCTTCCAGTCTAAAAGGAGTCTCCTGTAGACAGGGTATAGATGGGTTTTGTTTTTTAATCCATTCTGCTACCCTATGTCTTTTGATTGGAGCATTCAGCCCATTTACGTTCAGTGTTATTATTGAAATATGTGGGTTTAGAGTCTTTGTATCTTTTGTAGAGTTCATGTTTGTGGTGGTGTCTCTGGTATATTTATTACTTGCAACCTTTCCTTCAGAGCATCCCCCTCAGGATTTCTTGTAAGGCTGGCTTAGTGGTGACAAATTCTTTCAATTTCTGTTTATTTGGAAAGGTTTTTATCTCTCCTTCTATATTGAATGACAGGCTTGCTGGATAGAGGATTCTTGGCTGCATATTTTTACTGTTCATCACCTTTAAGATCTCCTGCCATTTGTTTCTCGCCTGCGAAGTTTCAGTAGATAGGTCTGTCACCACTCTGATAGGTTTCCCTTTGTATGTGAGGGCCCTTTTCTCCCTAGCTGCTTTCAAAATTCTCTCTTTGTCCTTTTATTTTGCCATTTTTTCTATGGTATGTCGTGTAGAAGATCGATTCAAGTTACGTCTGAGGGGAGTCCTCGGAGCCTCTTATATTTCCACATTTACTTCCTTCCCCAGGTCGGGGAAGTTCTCTGCTATAATTTGTTCCAGGACTCCTTCAGCATCTTTCCCTCTCTCTTCTTCTTCTGGTATTCCTATGATACGGATATTGTTGCGTTTGACCGTATCGCTGAGTTCTCGAATTCTTCTTTCCTGATCCTGGATCAGTTTGTCTCTTTTTTTGTCGGCTTCTTGTTTTTCTATAGTGGTGTCTTCTAAATCACTTATTCTTTCTGCCTCTTCAATCCGTGCATTGGAGGCCTCTAATTTATTATGTATCACATTTATCGCATTTTTTATTTCTTCATGCCTATTTCTATTTTCCATTCTGTCGGTAGCCATAGTTTCTTTGATGTCCCCTATGTTTTTTTCAAGCCCAGCTATTAATTTTACCATTATTATTCTAAAATCTTGTTCAGTTATGCTGCTGATATCTGTTTTGAGCAGTTCATTAGCTGTTATTTCTTCTTGTAGTTTCTTTGAAGGAGAGGTCTTTCGTTTCGTCATTTTAGTTCGCTTTCCGGCTCTTGTTGGTTTTAAAGACCTGTTATGCTCTCTGTTTCTATGAGCACTGCTATATCCAAGAAGACTCCTTGGCTTTCCAGGGCCTGTCCTTTCAGAGAGTGTTTTTTGAATGGTATCCCCTGGTCTCTCTTGTTTGGACCTTGGTTATTTTATTTTCCTATTCGTAGTGATATTTGGGACTCTCCACCTTGTGTTCTCTAGCTTTTTTCTTGAGGTAGCCCTGGAAAAGAAAACAGACAGACAAACACACAGGGAGCAGGAGCACACAAACGCACACGCTAATTCAACTAACATGAAAAGCGAGAGAAAAAATGAAAAAGTTAAGAGAAAAGACGGAGGAGGGAGGGCGAATAATAGGGAGTATAAAATACATAAAAAGGTCAAAAAGGGGAAAAGAAAAGGAAAAAAGAAGAAAACCGATGGACAAAGAACGGTTTAAAGCATATACCTGGATTTCCCAGCTACAGTTAAATAGCCGTGTGTATGCAGTGCTGGTTGAGGAGCATAGAGAAAGAGAGAGAATGTAGGGGAGGATGAGGCATAATTGGAAATAGAATGAACAGGCAGAAGGGATAAGAAGCTTTTTTCAAAGAGGTAAAAGGTAGAATATGGTTGGATAGGTGAAAGAAGGATGCTGGTATTATCCAGAGAAACTATATAGTCTAATTACTCCTGAGAGAACGAGCTGAAAATGTCATTAGGTGTAGAATTTACATTTACAGAATGGACTCGTTGTGGTTGTTTAAGCAAGCTGGTGACCAGAGTTAATCAGGTCAGTGTTCTGGGGAAAAAAGAGAGAAAAGAGAAAGAAGAAGAAAAAAAGAAAGAAAAAAAAAGGGAAAAAAAGAAAAAAAAAGAAAGAAAAAAATTAAAAAAAACAAAAAAAAGGAAAAAATAAGAAAAAAAAAGGGAGGAGGGCACCTCTCAGGAAGCGATGGGCATGGCGTGATCCAATGCCTCAGGCGGGAGCTCTGCCTTGGTGGTTGTGGGGAAGAGAGTGACGGTGCTCCAGTCCCTTCTTGAACCAAGCGCTGCACCTCGCTTTTTTGGGCATATAAACTCCCCGTACCGGGGGCGCAGCCGAAGTTGGTTGCACTCTTCAACCGAGGCCAGTTCCAATCTCCAAATCCCAGTCTGCGCACCCCGTTGAAATTGTCTTAGACACAGCTTCCCAGGCAACCCCCTCGGGCAATTCCTGGCCCCCTGTGGAGCTCTGGGGGTGGTGTCAGAATCGCTGCTTTCTTCTCTGGGTCGGGCTGGCGCGCATACGAGGGGCTTGCCTGCCGGGTGCTCTGAGCCCGAGCCCGCTGGAATGAGGAAACCCGGGTCCCTCTATGGCTTGTCACCCAAAACATGAACTCATAGGCTGATTTCCCAGTTTTTAGTTCTTTGCCTTCCCTCTTGAGTTCCAGCCAGCCAGGAGCGCGGACGCCCGGTGTCCACGTGGCTCTTTCAGGGGCCCCAGCCACCCTGGAGCTACAATGGCGGCAGGCACACCACCACTCTGAAGTCTAGCCATCAGGAGCAGCACAAAGAAGCAGTTTGTGTGCTCAGCACCCCCCCAGGACCAGTTGTTGCGAGGGGACCTGGTGTGCAGGTATTTGGCAAGTATGGTCTTTCTATGCACCGAGCGGAGGTTTTTCTGTTTCGGGCTCTCTTCTTTTCCCCTGTCACTCCCCATAGAGGGTAGAGGGGGGGATCGCTTCCCACCCTGGAGTCTCCAATCCTGGCCCGATTTTATCTTCCCCGGTTCACACTCACCTTAGAAGGCTCTCTCAGTGGATTCTCCATCCTTTTTCTCCCAATCTCTCAGGTTTTGTAAGGTTTCCAATGGCTTCAGATCTTTTCCGTGTGATGTATGGGCGCGAGTGCAAGTACAGAGCTCCTGACTTCTCCGCCATCTTGCCCTCTGTAATATGAGTATTCTTATTCATTTATTAAAGTGAATTCAAGAAATTCTGATTGATGATGGCACTGTTAGCATAATCAGTCATTGTTTTTCGGTGTCAGGAAACAATGAAAAAAATAACTTCACGAGTTCAAAATTCCCTTTCCTTTCATTATTTCAAATAATGTTGCTACTCTGTATTATAAAATTATTTTTGGCATTTAAGTACATCTAGAAAGAGTATGCAGTAGCAATATAAAAGCTATTCACAATTTTCATCAAATTTAATGTGGGGCAAAATTTGATAGGTAAGCAAAGCCAAAGGTTTGTATAAAACTACATATCTATTTTTCAAAATGTATTCAAGCTTGAAACTTCAAAAGAATACATTTAAAAAAAACTCAATAGATAAAGACCTATGTGTCTAGAATATTAAGAATCTTTATTTCAATAAAGCACAACTACTAGAATTTTTTTTTTCTTTTCTTCATTTTTTGTTTGTTTGTTATTTTGATAGTGGTGTTAGTTACTAATGTCTTTTAAAACATCAAGTGTGTGAAGAAAATTCTGTAAGCATGTGATAGTCCTGTAAGAGGGTCTGGACTAACATATTTCCTGTAAGAAGGTTATGCAGTATATCAAATAGGCTCAAATATTGATCTTTATTGTTAAATACCATCACATAAGAAGATTTCTCTCAGTACTACAGAAATTCATGAAGATCATGAAACAGTGTTGTGCCAAAACTCAATCCATTCTATTTATGTTTTATTAGATAAAAAGATAGGGGCACTGGGTGGCTTAGTTGATGGAGTGTCTGACTCTTGATTTTAGCTCAGGTCATGATCTAGGGTGGTGGGATAGAGCCCTCCATTGGGTTCCATGCTGAGTGTGGAGCTTGCTTGGGATTCTCTCTCTCTCTCTGTCTCTCTCTTCCCCACTCCCTCTGCTCCTTCTTCCACTTATTCTCTCTCCTTCCTCTTTCTCTCTCTCTGTCTTAAAAAAAAAGATTATTAAAAAAAGACAAACTGACACTTTATTACTGGTCTATCATAACATACCTGTTTATTAATTTATTGAGTGAGTAAGAGAGAGAGAGAGAGAGAGAGAAAACAAATGGGGTAGGGGCAGAGAGAGAGAGGGGGAGAGAATTCCAAGCAGGCTCCACACTGTTAGTGAAAAACCTGATGTGGGGCTCAAACTCACGAACCGTGAGATCATGACCTGAGCCAAGATTATGGGTCAGATGCTCAACCAACTGAGCCACTCAGGAGACCCTCATAACAGACGTTTTTAAAAAGTAAAACTAAAGTCACAAACATTAGAACAAAAGCAGTAAATTCTTTTCTGCCTCTTTATGTCAGTTCCCAGTAAAGAAGATGATGTCATTCCAGGGAGCAGCCTGTTACAGACAACAAACACCTCTGCTAAGCCAGGATGGGAAGTCTAAAGTGTGTGAGTACAACAGCGTTTGCCAAGGTGAAAAGACAAATTCAGAAATAAAATACTTTATTTTCCTACATCTTTCAGGTATGTTTGGGTTACAGAAATAAAATAGACTAAAATATGGGAAATGAGCTATAATGATGATTTGGAAACCAACACAGTAAAAGTATTGACAATTTTAATATCACAAAAAGAGTCCAACACATTAGTGTACACTTTTTGGAGATGAATCACATTTAAGATTGAAAAGAAGCCATCTTTGAATGCTTATTGCGGATCTAGACTGTTAGCTTAATGACTGACAACTATTTTTCACTGTGGAAAGATTGGAAATCCACTTTGATGTTTGGATATCTAAACTGATACAGAAGGTATTGCCAATGTTTTGCATATTTTTTAAGAAATAATTTTTTTATGGTTCTTCCAATCGTCTTCTAAATGCCATGATGCTTAACTGACTGAGCCACCCAGGTGCCCTGCAACATATTCTTTATTGATGTGAACTTTAGTTAATTGCAAATCAGATAAATTGGTCTTCTAATATTGTTGGTATCCTATTTCTCTGAATTGACATATAAATTATCTTATTAAATGTTAATGGAATGTTACTTGTTAAGTTAAACTATTAGAGAATATTTCAGTTTTGGTGCAAATCATCAGAGATTATTCTAGAGTTGTTTGCTAACAATAGCACAGGTGTTCTGAACTCAGATAGGAGAAAATAATAGATCATAAGGATGTTTCTTTCTTTTTTTTAAAAATTTTTGAAGTTTACTTACTTATTTTTGAGAAGGACAGAAACAGCGTGAGCAGGGGATGGGCAGAGAGAAAGGAGAGAAAGAATCCCAAGCAGACTCCATGCCATCAGCACAAATCATGTTGCAGGACTTGAACCCATGAAACCATGAGGTCATGACCTTAGCCAAAACCAAGAGTCAGACACTTAACCAACTGAGCCACCCAGGTGCCCGACAAGGATGTTTCTTTGTCCTCCTTCTCCTGCTTTTCGTCTTCCTCTTGCTCTGTTTTCTTGTCCTTCTCATTATCATCTTCTTTTTCTCCTTCTCAATTGTCTTTACTGGCCACCCACAACAAGCTAGATTATCTGAGGGAAAAGACTATATAAGAAAGATATCCTAGCAGACAACTCACCACTTTAACACAAGTGTAAAAATGCAACTGAATACTGAAGCAAGAACAGCTGTGGTATATCATGATAAATCCAACTGGAGCATCAGATTTAACTCATTTCAAGCAAAGGAAGAAATAACACACAAATGCCTTAAAAAACATTATTTTTAATACTAAAATAAAAACTTACATGATTACTAATATAAAATAATTTAAAATACAATGAAGAATGTGATATCCACTTTCAATAGTCTCTTTGAACTCTTACCTATCCTGTCCATGTATTCTGTTATTAAAACAAATTTATTAGAAATACTTGAGAAATACTGATGTAAGAATTCCTGTAGGATCTAAGAGTAGAATTCTGAGTGGCATTAATTGCATTAGAACATGAGAAAGAATAGCATAGCTATTTAATAGGCATGAAGTCTGGATACACAGAGGAGATGAGCATAGAGAAATCATATTCATGGTTTAGAAACAGATTTGCAAATAAGTATGTACAACAAAATACTGGAGCATAAAATAAAGGTAAGCTAAGTAACATATGAACGCTGGCATTTGATCAATAATGGTTAATGGCCAAGATTTGTATTTGGCAATCTATCTTACAGGAATAACCCAAAATATAGAAAAAGCATTTTAATGCAATATTGAAGACATCCTGACCTCAATTCCCACTCCAGCAAGAGGAATGAAAGTATAAGTCAGAATCAACTCCAAGGGCATTTTTGTATCATGATACTAAAGGGTATTGAGGGACGCCTGGGTGGCTCAGTTGGTTAAGCATCTGACTTCGGCTCAGGTCATGATCTCACAGTCGTGGGTTCGAGCCACAGGCTCTATGCTGACAGCTAGCTCAGAGCCTGGAACCTGCTTCAGATGCTGTGTCTCCCCTTCTCTCTGACCCTCCCCTGCTCATGCTGTCTGTCTCTCTCTCAGAAATAAATAAAACATTAAAAAATTTAAAAAGTAAAGACATAAAAATTTTTGTAAAGAGTATTGATGCCAAAGTAGTGAGAAACTCATTAAAGCTATGATTTCTACGTTGTGCTTTCTCTATGAATTCTTTCATGCTGGCTTCCCTGCTTGAAACATCATGTTCCATTTGTTTATTGAAAAAGTCTAAATCGAATGAATAAAAAAGCTTTAGGAGAAAAAAACCTCTTAATTCTCTTAATATTCTCTTAATATACTTTCTTTAGTCTTAATTTTCTTTGCTTTTACTCCCCATCCCTTTCATTAGGGTTAAATTGGGGTATATATCTGAAAGAAAATGATTTAATAATGTGTAGGGTAAATCTTCAAATACATGCACAAGTAGAGACATTCATTATAAATGTAAATAATAGAAGGCAGCATTCTAGAAGAGTTAACAAGGTTTCTGAGAAATATATCTATCTTGAAGCAGTTTGGCTTTGTGAGCCAGATTTAGCTACAGCTCTTAAATAGTAGTTAATTTTTTTTTTCACATTGTTATAGCTACAGTGGAAACTATACCTGTAGCATCTCAGACCCCAGGCCATCTAGCTCTGGGGTCTTTTCAGTAATTCAGCTTAACACACAGAGATAAAGATTCTCCCTCTTATTTCAAAATATATTGTCTAGCTGACATGACACTATAAGTTTCAAGAGCATGTTTTACTGACTGTAAATTCCTATATAACCCAAGTCAGCCAGAAAACAGACCTCTAGTCCTGGTAGCCCGAAGGTGATTGACAGTGGCTGTGGTCACATCAGTTTCAAAGGCTATGGGCTTCTGCAACAGTATACAACAGGCTGGTTGATTTGCGGACTCACCTATGTTATTCGTGGGGGATTCCCAGAAATACTAAAAAAAGGAGCCGTACAAATGTCTAGAATTTTTCATGAGAACTGAGCTTCAGATTCTCACATCATAGTGCACATTTTTGTCTCTCTCCATCTCCCCACCCTCCTGCCTTTCCTGAAATATTATTAGCAAGTAGTATTTTAAAGATGTGAAGATGTTCACTACAGTGCTTTTATTTTGTATGTGTGTATGTATGTATGTATGTATTTAATGAATACACATCAAATATATATTAAATCTGCTAAGGGTCAGTATAGTACTTTTGGAAATTGTTGATTTGTGTTTGTATATTACTTGATTATAAACACTAGATCAATATTAAAAATATTTGAGTTAATTTTTTTTTAATTTTTCAAAGTTTATTTATTTATTTTGAGAGAGACAGAGACATGTGAAAAGGGAAGGGGTAGAAAAAGATGGAGAGAGAGAGAATCCCAAGTAGGCTCTGCAATGTCAGCACAGAGCCTGAGGTGGGGCTTGAATTTACAAAACTGTGAGATTGTGACCTAAGCCCCAAATCAAGAGTAGGACGCTTAACTGACTGAGCCACCCAGGCGCCCTAAGAGTTAATGTTTTAATAGAAAATGAACTTAAATGCCCAGCAATAGATGAGCAAAAATTGGAATATTGTATAGTGATTAAAATGTCGTTTATGAATACACTAAGATAGAAAACAACATTATGGAAAAT